>NMRB01001045.1:122212-158831 GCA_002633025.1 Notospermus geniculatus | reverse complement strand
GCGCTTCCCGAGTAGCACGCCACAGCGTTCTTGTTAGCTCTGACATCATAACCCGTGGT
Organism: Notospermus geniculatus; assembly: GCA_002633025.1. Lineage (NCBI taxonomy): Eukaryota > Metazoa > Nemertea > Pilidiophora > Heteronemertea > Lineidae > Notospermus > Notospermus geniculatus. The sequence continues at coordinate 158,772 of NMRB01001045.1, read as the reverse complement.
TGTTCCCGGGCCTGCCTGGCCCAAGTGAACAACCCTCTGAGCCATTTACAAAGTATCCCAGAATGCCACATGACAAAATGGCGGATAATGATGGAGCCAATGGAGAAGAAGGAAAAAGCTTTGTTGCCATGACACTTTACTGGAGGCAGACATGCCACCGTTTGTTTACTTGGTCCCTCCTTGGTGCCACGACACTTTAATACTTAAGTCAAGAACAACACAGTCATTTAACCAGGTAACCATGCAGGCCACACTGCGCAAGCACCATGAAGCACGATATTCAAGCCTCCCATTGGGCGATGTAAGTTATCGAGCTCACTAGTTTTAAAATGCCATCTTTTTTAGCTTGTCAATAGGCCTACGTACATCTACACACTGAAGGACTGATACAGAACCCGAGGGAAGCTACCCGTGTTACGTCATATTTGACCTGTCTACTGAGTCAAGTCATACCCTCAGCAATTTAAGGGTTGAACTGACTGTACCACATGACAAGATGGAGGCAATGAAAATGTATGAACAAATTTCTCTTTTTCTTCCCTTTTTGTCATATTCCCCTGCATTCCAAGCAATGACAAGTCCATGTCGTCAAAGCTACAAAATTATTCATGGCCCGCGTTCAAAATATTTTTCAATTGGTATCTCACGCCATGCGAGAGTTGAGTTGAGCGTTTGCTTCGAAGTCCTACTCGACATGCGCAGATGTTGGAACAAATAATCACATAAATCACGTGCGATTTTCTCTGGATCCGCACTCTGCCCTAGAGTACACCAATCGAACTCGGCCAGAGGAATCGTGCAAGAGAACCCACGTACCGCAGCATTTCTGTTTGGACGCTTCATTGAAATAGCGTTGAAGCAATTGACTTTCAGGAACTACATTGCAAAATGCACCGGTATCCGTTTTTGGTGTTAACGCACCTGAACTGAGATACGTACCGTTGGCTATTTAGTGGTGGTGAGATGAAGAGAATAATGGCTTGATTTATTCACTACCAAGCATCGGGAGAGAAATTCATAAAAGCAATTCTCAACAAGAATTCATAAGACTCTGTTTCTTTTTCCTAATGTCATTTTGTGAAATGCGCTGTACCGGTACATGCAGGCCTATCAATTAGATGGTGGCTTGGCCGTAAAAAAGGCCTAGCAAATTTGACATGTGCCCAAATTAGAAGAAGTCAAAAGTGTGCCCAAATTAGGTTTAACTGCTCAAAATCAACCTTATTCCACCTTAATTCCATGAATGTCAAGGGCAACACTTAGTACAAGGAACTTGACTTGGCTGCAGCATGTCCTCAACAGAGTAGGTTGTATATTTGGGTAGAAATAGTGCTGAAACCAAAGCTAAGACGCTCTCCTTCTCCAATTCCCACCAACGCACGGACACATCATAGGTGTGCCCATATTAGTCTAACAAATACAGGGCCTAGCCAATTCTATGTAATTGAAAGGCCTGACATGGTGCTTGTAAATTTGCAGACAGTGAGTGCGAGTGAGTTAAATCATACAATTTTGGTCCATGTCTTCTGGGTGTGTGGTGGAAGGCAAAATGGACATCCACACACAACATGGAGACCATTTGGTGAGTTTTTCTCGTGTTGTTGATTTACCCAATAAGGTAACCATAGTAACAGGAGGCTGGTGTACAATACCTCAGCAATGATAGAGGAACGCAACGACGGGAGAAACCAAAGCGTTTTGATATAGTTCACTTTCTAGTAATCTTATATTGTTGCCTTGGAAATCATTGTAGCCAGGAGACAGTGATGAGAAAGCGATTACGCCAGAACAGTGTTGAAAATAATCCGTTTATCTCATACAAGGCGTAGGGAATGGCCGACACTTTAAGTTCCTGTCACAATAGGTTGACGCCATACCATATTTGCTCAGACACAATACAAACCATTTAAAGGCTGACCACATATTATGCTTGCAGCTCTTTTGTTGATGAAATATAATCTCATAATGATAATATATAAAGCCAATTGCACTCTTGGCAACAGCATGAATCTTTAATGATGATGAACGACCGTCGAAATTTGAATAGCAATAAGACAACAGATCGAATGATAAATGTAATCATCCCAACAAATACAATTGACATCCCTACGGCTTCGCGTAAGTTACTCGTATGTTACGAGTAACTTACGCATAACTCACGGCTTTGGTGTCGCGTAACTCACCGCGTAACTCCCAAAAATCGCGTAACTCGCTTCGTAGCTCACTGTGTAACTCACCGCGCAACTAGCAAAATTCGCGTAACTTATCTCGTAAGTTACGCGTAACATAGCTCGTGAGTTGTTGCGTAAGTTACGAGTGACTTACGCATAACTTACGCGAATTTAGGGATGTCAATTGTGACCTGTACTGTAGGCCTGAAATAATTAATTTCAGGGTGCATACCCTGTAAATAGTACACCATCGCTATACATCTTTGTATTTTTTCCATCAGGGTCTAAGCCAAAGCATTATTGACCCAGGTACGTATGGAGGAATGGCCATCTCAAGCTATTCGTGTTCTTCACTTGGATGGGGCCTTTTATTTACTTGCCCTTGAGAAGAAGGTACAATGCACTACGGCTTACTGTCCTATGCAATGGACATGAAGGGCATATTCGAATCGTCCGTTTCTGACAACACTCGTGCTGACCCAGTTCATGTTGTTGCTGACTCAACTCGAGAACAGCAGTCTCGAAAGCAGAGAACACAACCCGAGTCGGGCCAAGAACGTGTTCTTCCCACTCCCCACTCAGCAGAGGGTTGACAAGAACACATTCTTGGCCCGACTCGGGTTGCGTTCTCGGCATTTGAAACTGCCGTTCTTGAGTTGAGTCAACAACTACATGAACTAGGTCAGCACGAGTGTGAACAAGAACGGGGATTTGAATACACCCAAAGAGTCAGGGTTGATGATCAATCCCACATGTCCCACACTGGGTTCGAACCACATGCTGCTTGCCACTCGGCTACCAGGCCCTCAAAGGATCACTCTCTCTCGTTGGGTAGGGCCAACAGCGTGGAGGTGGCAGACAGCCACCAGTCTACAGTTTGCATATTATTATGCCTTATATCGTGTCCATTTGCATCCCTGAAGATGCTNATCTCAAACAACTCATGTTCCTCACTTGGATGGGGTCTTTTACTTGCCCTTGCAAAGAAATAAGGTACAAGTCACCACGACTTAGGCTACGAGTATACCGATTCCTCTGCGATTCGTATGCGAATTTCGTATCCGACACCCTGTGCGTTGACGCATCCATCAATGCACAGGATGGAGCAATGGCTTTTCCTTTGGATGCGTAGACCGAGTGCGGGGGGTGCGTCGACGCAATGCATCCAAAAATGATTGAAAAATTTTCAATTATTCAGCCGGCACATTGGTCAACGCACAGGTTTTGAAGGTGGCGCTGGTGTGCCTCGTTAGTTCATTGGATGTTGCTCAGCAACGCAGAGCATACGCAGAGGCAACGGACACGAAATCACATTGGGTGTACAGTGTTTTTCTGTGCGATTTTTTGAAAACGACGGACGGGCATCGCACAGGACGATGGATCGCGTTCAGTATACCCGTAGCCTTAGTGTCCCATGTGACGGACGTGAAGAGCACATGCAATCTGACAGCCCTTGTTGATCATTCAGTGACATCAGATGGGTTTTCCTAGACCACCTAACATACATGAATATGCAAAAACAAAACCTAGAACATGAAACTTCTTTCATGTCTTTCATCACCAGCAAATTTTTCAACCGCACACTAATTATGGTATGTATAAGCCATTTTTACTATAAAACTTGACTATAAAATAGTGGTCTAGACAATTACTTAAAGTTATATTCTATCAACCCAAGGCAAGATGAAAGAACCATTGATGACAATGACTGTACAATGTTAATTCCCTGTGGTAATATCATCCGGGGAAATTAATATCTCATTCAGGTATTAGATGAGTAGAATCTATTGATATAAGACGATCAATAAGATGGGAGGATCAGAGGCAGTCAGCTTAATCAGAATGTTACATTAGACTTCGATATTTTGCAACACCTTCATCAGATGGAAATGATTACTATTCACTTGGTATCAATAAATTCTATCGATTTGTGGTTATTCAAAGAGAAATGTAGCAAAAAATTGACTTCTTAAAATGACTGCAGGGATGCCTGCTGGTTATTGCTTGTGCTGAAGAAGACAACATCAGATTCATTTTTGCACCAGATACAAAATCAATGAAATTGTCAATAAGCATCGTACACAAAGTCTGCCATCTCAAAAGCAGTTTCGCTTTATAAATCTCAACCAACTAGGCCTACATCATGTAACATCACGCCTGTCACTGTAGCCTTGGTCACATCTGTTCAAAATATTTGTGTTTTTCCAGACCCGTGTCAAACCGTTGTTCGAAAAGCTCGGCGAGAGGTCACACTACTTAATTTATAGTAGTTGAGTAGCCCAGCAACAGGTGCGCTGCGTGCACCGACTCTTCGGTCATTTCTGATTTGGAGGCATGAAAACGAGTTCACTTAATGGCTGCGCCATCTGTAGCCGTGCTAAGAACTAATGAAAACACAGGGATTTTGAGGTCACACAACGTGTATTACCCCTCGCCTGACCCATGCTCCGAAAAAACATGTTTGCCATGTTTCAAACACCCGTGTTTTTCAGACACAGGTTTCTTGGCCCGGCAATGGGGATCCTAACTGTGATAGAGGGCAGCACACAGTATTCTGGTCCTATACAATGGATGCCTTTTGTGTGGGAAATTGATCAGGACCTGAATGTCCCTTTCAATTCAACAGATTTAACCACTAGTGACACCTATTGAGGCAGTGAGTTAGGTTCCTCATTCATACATGTAGGTGGTGACCGCAAAAAAACGGGGATTTTATGTCGTGTGACCAAGGATCTCCTTCACAACAAAATTCCCAACCCTCATTCCATCTTGTTGGCCATGTATCGACCTCGTACCCAGATCTACCTCATCCGAGGATTTCTCTGGCAAGGGCTACGACAATGTCCAGAATTTCTGGACAACCACTGGCAGCGTGCCAAAATGTTTGTTTCACACAATATTTCGTTCTTCGATGACTGAAAATATCATATATGCCTAAAAAGCCATATAATATCCCTATAACACGAAGTTGTTTGAGTATTAGAGCAATTTCAACCTGGGAATTTCAAACGAATAGTTTAGTTGGGAACATCATGCCGCGGGTGCCAGCTCGGTGTGATTCACCTCAAAATTAGTATATCGCGCATGCGCAGTATTCCTGAAGTCGTCAGCCCTTTCCAGTGGTGTTGTAGGAACGTAAGCCCACTGGGGACGAGTTTGGCCATGTATAACAATGAGACGGGACTTATCTTATAGTTGCTCAAAACACTTCTAGGTTAACAACAACCACTTAATGCAATGACCCTTACTAAGCCATACACTTGGGGCAGAGCTTTCATTCTCAATATCACTCATCTAGCATCATTAATAATGTGACCATAGAAACAGTCACACTGTGTTCAGCTTCAAGACCTCTCGTCTAATTAGTCGAGTGTTAAGTACCATTAAAAATCAATAGGGCTGTCAATATCAAACTGGATTGTATTGAAAATCAAATGCTCTGCAGTAGTGTTTCTGACATATTGAGCTTATCCTTTCTCGAGTTAATAAAAAGTGATTGGGTAGATTGTTTCTTTCCAATTAGAATGGCGCCGTACTAGCACCACGCGGCATCGCTGCGAGCGTTGTGACCAAAATTTCTTTTTTCTAACGTTATTTTCATTTATTTCTGGCATGAAAATAACCCGTTTGTTTTGGTCACCCGACAGTAAAACTTACATCGTGTAGCAGATGAAATTTTCTTTTACATCTCATTCCTTTTTTTCTTGAAATGAAGACATACGATGGCGATAAAAGCAAAGTCTTTTGCCTCATTATTCCTGCAGAAAAATATACCGCAAGTTTTTTCATGACGCAAACGTCAACACCTAAAATGACGTCAATGTCGTTGTTTTGGTACAAACCGCTCGCAACGGCGACCTGTCGGGATAAACCGCAGGGCGGGTTCCCCATTAGGACCTGATCAAAAGCAGGAGATTGAGAAGCAATACGGCAAGTCCCGAAAGTTTTATTACAGTTTTTCATTCATTACCATTGTAATTTTTTTATGTCATGTTCTAAGAATGCAACTCATAGACCAGGTAGGAAGAGTAAATAACAACCTGAAATAGCAGGTATATGCATTGATCTGGAAGCAAAGAGCAAAGCACAGATTACGTACAGCTGCCTTGAGCAAACCACAGAAAAAAACTCAAGGACAACAGTGCAAAAAGAAGATTGGTTAAGAAAGATGGTATGTGTATTCTGAAAGAATGACGGCCAGTTGTTGGCAGATGTTTTCAATGATGACGTACATATTACACAAAACTACCACAACTGGATGGACATTAGGTTAAAATGAATGAAAATGACTAAGTTTTCTAAACCAAAAGCAGCGAAATATTTTTGACGACAAATTTTTACCTACTAATCTCTTTATTCTTAAACACATTGACTGCCGGCTACGATTATACTCGTAGTCACTGATCTCCTCCCCTTTGCCAGCTACGAGTATACTCGTAGTAGGGCTAAAGCATTTTCTGTTAACATGGTTAATGTTGATAAGCTTGGCAATGATGAAGAGCCTTCCAATGATCATATACTGGCAGTGGGGATTGCCCAGATGTATGGGAACACGCTAGAGGGCGTACAGCTATGACTCGTAGTTGGCAATATGAAATAACTTGAAATAGGCCTGGTAGTCACGGCAATGGCGGATGAAAATGATATTTTGGCCATGGCAGCGAACGTGTTAAAATATTATTTCAGGAATGCAAGGGCCAAACTTAGGGCATAACTCATCAAACAATAGTGCGTGATATTACGATATGTACATGTATGTGGAAATTGGAGCCCTGGCGGAAACTACGATGTCGATGACGGATTGCCCTCTCTCCAACATAAAGCCACTTGAACGACCGGGGATTGAACCCGCACCACTACTTGTTTTGATCATGCACCGATGTGATTTTCTAATCAGAAGTAATTTCCGCCTGATGCCAAGAGGTGAGGTATAGGCGGAAGCTAAAGGTGCATCTCCACGCGAGGAGTTTTCTCGCACTAGCTGTCTTTCAATGGGTAATACACCATCTTTGGTTTCCTGGGCCGATATTCATAAAACTACTTAAGTCTAAGTGTGATACTTATCCTTTGTTGAACACAAAAGATAAGTATCACACTTTGACTTTATGTTTATGAATATGGACCCTGGTGGACTTTACACACAAAGACCAATGACACAAATGATTTCCCATAGCTTTCTGCAACTGTTATGTTGCCCATCTAGTCTGGCCACATCTAACTTTGATCCAATGGAATGCGGAAGTCAGGCAATTTATAGCTGGATTTTCTACGGACCTTTGATCACACCCGGCTCTTGAATAACCAGCACGAACAATTGGGCAACGACCACAAATGGTCAATAGCCATGATTAAAAACCGCAAAGGTCTGCCACATTACATGACTTCCGCATTCCATTGGGTCAAAGTAAGATGTGGCCGGACTATTGAAAGCCAACTTCGGCAAGATGAACCTCACATGGAAAGGCGCCTTAAGCCTAGTTCATACTTCGACGCAAGACCATCGGCGTCCGACGCCCGATCAAATCTGGACGCCGACTTCGTGGAATTGATTTATAGTCCAGCATACTTTTAGCAACAGCGACCAGTCATGAAATGACTCAAGTAATTACAGCCTCGCGATCGGACGCCCACCAAATCGCACGACGGGGTTGGCGTCGAATGCAACTTCGTGTGTCGGTCGCCGGCGATGGTCGTGCGTCGAAGTATGAACTAAGCTCACTAAAATCAGCCCTCAGCAGTTTAGCATCATCTGAAAGAAACCTGATGTGGAATAGTTCATAAATCTAATTTCTTACTCTATCCAGTGTCTCCTCTTACTTTCCAATTAACCATAGCTGCTTTACAGACCGTATTATGTTGTCTAACATCCAGACAACCTATTCCGAGTCACGCCATCAAAAACTTTCAGCACAAAGATCAGGGAAATGAGTTATTCGGCTTTTTTAATGACAGCAAATTAGTAGTCAAGGCATGATATTGCCAAATATCACCATGGTTACAAAAATTCTCGAAGTGAGAAATTTGCCACCAACAGACAGGAGTGAAATCCATCAAAAAAGGTGAAAGGCAATCCTTTCGTAATGACTGTCTCAAAAAGATAATGGCCCGTATTCTTGAACGTTCCTTTAGTGTTAAGGGAGACTTTGGCCCGTATTTTAGAATGCTCCTCAACGAAAAGGAGTTCCTCAACAGGAGAACAATAGCCTTGAGGAACTCCTTTACGTTGAGGCGCATTCCAAAATACGGACCCATAAGTCAACCTTTAGCTAAATTGTATTTCAAGAACCAACCTTTATCTCGGCTCAAAGGACGCCTTTAGGTACCTTCCTTTAGCAAAGGTTGGGTCGTTTCAAGAACCTTCCTTCATTACAGGAAATGCTTTATTTTGCCTTAAGGAGGCCTTTAAACGTAGATTGGTCTGTAGTATCCAACTTTGTGGTAAAGGACGACCTTTACATTAAAGGGGAGTTAAAGTGTGGTTCTTGAAAACCATTTGTGACCCGGCACGACAAAATGAGTCGGAATGCGCACAGAAGAAGACCCAACATGTCCAAGGTGACACCAACGGTTTGTTGATTTCAGGATTGTCTGCCCATTGTGAAATTTGACTTTGTCAATTTCTGTAGTTGTTGTCTGGTGTCACATTCGGTTTTCTTCTATGCGACTTCCAACTCATTTTGTTGTGCCGGGTCACATTTGTTAAAGGAACCTTTGGTAAAGGAATTCCTCAGCAAAGGAAGCCTCTATAAAGGTCTACTTTAGGTCTATATAAAGGAGGGTTTTAGAATACGGGCCAATGATTTAGAGCTGCAATAAATCAAAAGCCAAAAGGAAGTCATTTTATAAATATGTGTGACTTACATCTGAATCTGGCCCCTTGTCAGCCCCTGGACATTGAAAACTGACAAACTCATGGCAACGCTTATGGACTGCAAAACAGCAAACTGGAAAGAAAAAAACATGAACAATAAGCAACAAGAGCAACGCAGAGCATGACATATGCCCCCGCACATATGTTGAGTTGTTTTTTTCCCTCAACATGTAGACGGAATTTAATCAAACTGATGAAAGGAACGATGTTCCCTGAAATCAAGGGAATCTGATTTCAAGATGGCGGCTCTGGCAGCCATATTGTACATCGGAACGCGACCATTTTCGAAAGGAACCTTCCTCTAGTCACCCCCAACACACACACAAAAAATCAATATGATCGGACAAATGGTTCTCCCTGAAGTTGACGAAATTGGATTTCAAGATTCCAGCTCTGGCGGCCATATTGTAAATCGGATATGCGGCCATTTTCGAAAGGACCTTCCTTTGGTCACCCCCAACATACACACCAAAATTCAATTTGATTGGACCAACTGCTTTCTTTTAAATGATCGGAAATAGGAAAGTTAACGGACGGACGACAATGCCGGATGGACGTAACGGGTGACGACATAATGCCCCCGCTTCAACAGAAGCGGGGGCATAAAAATCTAAGTCATAACGTTTCAGGTGGGGAGAATGTGGTCATCTTTGCCTAACATTAAAGTCAAAGGGAGATATAAGTTTTGAAAGGCACACACTGCAGGGCCCTTGGCACTTTTGAAACAACAGAGGTTGTAAAAATTTGCAGAATCTAGCCGTTATTGTTCCAGAACTTCTTAGAAACCTTTTGTGACTGTCTCCATAGAAACTATGACAGGGAGACTTGGTGTACGTACGCTGGCATGTGGGGTGCATCTTCACCAAGCAACAGACAAGTTACAGATGGGAAATAAATGCTGTGGTAGTTTAGTGACAAACCTCTGGATTACCAACAATGCAAGACATTTATAGGGACTCCAATAATTTGCTTCAACTGACGTCCAGGAAGACAGGAGGGGTCCCAAGAAATTAATTACCTCAGACATACATTCTTCAACAACGGGACTGAGGGACATCGAGTTTTTCCTCCCCCACCAGCATCCCTGATTGTCAAGATGATAAACAGGAAGTCAATTTCAAGAATCTTGACAAATTTTCGACCCCAACCAGGGTCTTCTTCAGGCTGGCACTTTCAAGTCGAGCTACCAGAAGTCGAGCTACCTTGACTTGAAAGTGCCAGCCTGAAGAAGACCCCGGTTGGGATCGAAAAATTTGCTAAGATTCTGGAAACTGACTTCCTGTTTATCTCATTTTGTGTGTCAATTTTTGTGCTTTCTCTTTCCTGATTGTGAAGAAATGTACAATGTACTGTAAACCGTGATATTTTCGCGACGCTAAATGTTCGCGATTTTGGTGATCTACGAATTCGCGAAGAATAAATATTCGCGATTGGAACCCTTCAGCTTCAAAAGAATAATAAGAAGAGTACTTTTCGCGCGATTTATGTTCGCGTTTTGACCCTTGAACACGAAAATCGCGAAAATAAAACGCACGCGAAAATTTCACGGTTTACAGTATGAACAAGTACCTTTCCATTTTAATACCAACCGGGGTCTTTTTCAAGTGGAACTTTACAATCTGAAACTCTAGAAAAGACTCTAGAAACTCTAGAGTCTTTTCTAGAGTTTCAGATTGTAAAGTTCCACTTGAAAAAGACCCCGGTTGGGGTCGAAAATTCGTGAATTCTGGAGATTGACTTCTTGTTTATTATCATTTTGTGTGTCAATTTTGTGCTTTTCTGTACCTTGGATTTCCATTTTAATACATGTTAATTTCCAGAAATAATCAAATCATAATTAGAAGTAGACGATGGTATCTGTACAACAATTTTATGATTTTGGGAAAATAGCCAATAGGACAGAGACAGAAAAACAGAAGTACATGCACCATTAAATTGCCTGAGCTAGCAATAAATTGCCCCCATTGATGGTGAGTCAAGTGTTCATGTACCTGAGTGATCTCATCGCAGTCTTATAAACCTAGTCAGACGGTGTTCTGGTGTTCGACAATGCACACCAGCTAACAACACAGCACTGCCAGTTCTATTTGGCCAACTGGAATACTAAGTCACGACTAAAGCAACACAACATCTCAGGGTGAAGCATGAAAATTTAAGGCAGAAGTCACCATGAAAATTCACATGTGTGGGATTTTGAAAGCGATATTCTGTTTTATGTGTTTGCCATAAAGCTTGTGTCAGAAATCTGTTAACACTGTGTTAACAGCCTGTTATTGTTAATATAGTGTTAAGACTGTGACATTGCAATCATTTACCCTGATACACACTGGGTGCACGACTCCTTGAAAATTATAGCAGCCCATACACACGCAATATTATTGCACAATATGAGGTTCAAAATGGGCAATATTATTGCCAATCTTTCCTCCACCCATCATACCAGAAGCACATGCCCCTATTTTGGGCCCCATATTGTGCAATATTATTGATCGTGTACGGGCTGCTTTAGGCCTACATGTTCTAGAAATAACAATTTTTGTCCAAAGTATTGTAACACCAATGCTGATGGAAATAAGGTCTTATAAAGCTTTTGGGTACTGGTTTGTATACGTTGTGGCAAAATAATTACATAACTCGAATTTTCACAATTTATGTTAAGATTATTAACCAAATGATGGTGAGCTAATATCATATGAAAGCTATCAGCTGTTAGTCTATGAGGCATGTTCATGTTTGTTTTGTTTACGCATAGAAAAGCATGCTTCAGGCTGTTTTAGGTGCTTCCACACGATTTAATCATCGCATGAAAACTGATGATGTGTAAATTGTGTTGATACTATTAGTAGTAGTGGTATGAAAACAATGAAAAATACCCAGCAGGGCTAATTTAATACTGTTTACTTTTGTAGTGGAATAACACAGACGTCTTTACCCAAGCACATTGTCAATTTTTTATCAAATTTTCAGAGTATGCCCAACAGCAGTGCACATCTAATAATTGCTACATGTAGCCTACAAATGTACTTATATCTCTACGTACCGGTAATTAATAATGTTAATGAACTTAATATGTTGCAATCACATGACATGCAGACACAAGTGATAACTTCTACTAATTTGAAATTATAGTTAACTCAGTTATCTTATTTACATGATTGGGCTTCTCTATGCAAATTCTATCAAAAGGACACATGTTGAGTGGTTATCAATATCAGAATTCTGATCTCCCAGATGTTCAAAATTGTTTGTTAATATCTCATCATAAAAGCCAATCCAAAAGAAATAACTTTTTTGCCCACATATTTGGGATAATTCGTTGTCGATTGGGAAATAGACGCCAGCAGCTTGACAATTTTGGTACATGTACTTTTAAAGTGGAATAATTCCTTCAATGAAATGGTCCATGGACCATGTGCTCACTCGTTTGGACATACATCAGTGTAATGACAGAGAGAGGTACATGTCAGTTATGAGCAATCTGGGTCAAGTCATTCCCAAGTTGCAGGACTTCAATGATTGTTGGGTTATCCCGCCTGGCGGCCATATTGGATGTCCGATCAGGCCAAAACTTCACATGCACATAAAGTTCATCTAGAGGGAGCCACATAGCACATTTGAGCGCTCTGGGTCAAGTCGTTCCTGAATTATAGCACATTTGATGATTTTCAGGTTACGCCACCTGGCGGCCATATTGGAAGTTTAATCAGGCCGAAATCTGACGTACTTGTAAAGGTCACCTAGAGGGAGGTAAATATCAAGTTCGAGAACTCTGGGTTAAGCCGTTCCTGAGTTATAGCACTTGGTCGATTTTCAGGTTACGCCACCTGGCGGCCATATTGGATGTCCGATCGGGCCGAAACTCGGTAGTTTTGAAGGTACCCCTCTAATACATGTTTATGCAAGATATGAAGATGCTCGGTGAAATAATGAAGATCTGTGGCAGGTTCGTCACTTTTGTCGAACTTTGACCTCTGTGACCTTGAAAAGTACGTCAAATCAAAAACCCGTTATATATGTTATGTATCATAATTAGATACACCTATGATAAAAATTTGGAGACGATCCAGTCATTAGTTCAGGAGTTATTGCACTTTTTGTGTTTTTGGTTTTGGCCACCTGGAGGCCAAGCCAAGAATCGAATCGGACCGAAACTTGGTGTCATAGGTCATCTGACCTAGGGGTATATATGTACCAAGTTTCAGATCAATAGCTCCAGCGGTTACGAAACGTGCCCTGCTAACGGACAACGACGGACGACGACGACGACGACGACGGACGACGGACGACGGACGCCGCAGGACGATAAAAGCTCACGAGTGAGCTAAAAATTATCCATTTTCAATAAGATAACTTGAATGAAAACTAGAAGCAGTAGAATTGTGTTGTGTGGGATGAAATACCATTGAAAAGGACCTGCCATTCATCAATGACGCTGCATTAAAATAACATAAAAGTGCCCGTTTTTTAGACCAGGCCAGGACAGGTGCCACAAGTGACCAACAATCAGCATCCAACATGTCCAAGTGAACAGGTAACAGCGTCATACCTGAAACACGCAATGACAGTGACAGCACCATTGTGGAATGCAGACAGTGGTTCAGAGAAAAGTTCAGCCGACATTACATGCAATCCTGTCACGATTGAGAGCCATAGGAAGCCATCAGGTATGAACTGGTGAATGCGAAAATCGGCTGGACTCAAAACACGTCAACCTTTTTCAGCATCCTGTTCATGGACAGCAAGTTGGATGAGTGAGGAGGAATTGCATGTAACATCATTACAGTTCTATTCTCCATTTCCATGTTTTTGAAAAAAATATTTTCACCATTTCATTACCAATGGCAATTTCATTAAAGCTATATAAACATATTAAATCTTGAAATCAAATAGAAACCCTGTCACATCATTGGAAAGCACTCACTCAGATCTTTCCAATGAATATTTAATACCTAATGTACGTACATAACATGCTGCAGTTGCTTTTCAAGCTTTTTTTACATAGCTTTATATCTGACAAAAAATGTGACCCGCTACACCAAAAGTAGGCACTTGTCGCAACCAAGGAAATGGTTAACGGTCTTACAACACAATAGCTGAAATGTACATCTCTGCAGGTTGACAATAGCATTGGACAGCAGGTTGACAATAGTTGAGTAAACTGATGACCAGTGATGATCACTTGCGACAAGCGCCTGCTTTTGGTGGAGCGGCTCACAAATTGGCCTCACCAGTGAAAGGGTTAAAGAAATTATACTTTTGAAGAACCAAAGTATTTTCTGACACCTTGTATTGTACAAAGATGGTTTACAAATTCAAGCCATTGGCCCCGATTTATGTAAATTTCCAAGAAGTTGTGTGAAAAAATTCACCACGTACTGCAGCCCCAGAAGGACCATGATTTTATCGCTGCACGGTTTGATCCATTCCAATTATTTTCCATCAATTCCAGCCACAGCAGTGTGTTTAAAAATATCACAATTATTTCAAGTTCGTCATAAAATATAGAATATTTCAAAACATGGGTCTATAGCCTACTGTTGATTCCGTACACTGTGCAATTTTAATTTTTTTTGTATAAACATATTTATTCAGATAATGCCTAAATAAGCTGACACAACAGGCGAATCTTCTCTGTAAGTGTCAGCCAGATGCAAATATAAATCTTCAACCATTTTAATTTCGCCATAACAAGTGGCAGCGCAATTGAGGCAAAAACATATACCTGGTAATCCAATTATTTTATCACACAAATCCACTCAGACGAAATTATTCGATATAATATCCAATATAGGTTTATACCTCAAATGCTGATACCTGGAGAGGAACCCTGAGGCTAAGCTGAAGGACACTGTTTATGGATATGAATAATTTGTTCTCTCAATATTGAATATCACATTCTTTTTAATATTATATGCGTGACCCACTGTCCAGCAAAAGCAGGCGCTTGTTGCAAGTGAGGAAAGGGTTAAAGGCCTTACAACACAATAGTTGAAATATAAGCCCTTTTTACACGGTGCCGGTGCGTTCCGGATCGAGACTAGATCGAGGAGGGTTCGGTTATTTTTCCCCGTGTAAAAGCGAAACAACTGACCTCCACCTTCCTCGGGCCAGTTCAGTTCGCCGCGTTAGTCTCGGGAAGGTGGAGGTAGGTGCAGGTAGGTGCAGGTCAGTTATTTTCCCGTGTAAAAGCGAACTGACCTCCACCGGCCTCGTGCGGGTTTGAGCACGCTCCATATGAATGGCATCACTGGCGCATTGCTGTAAGTTACCTGTGAAGAAATCACGCACGAGATTTCTCAAGCACTGGTCATGTTGTTAGAAGCATAGTTTATCGATTTTAAGTGATTATTTTTGGGATATTTCTTACTTGCGATAACTGTAAATGTTGATACACGCCACCTGGTGGCACGCATTTGAACGAACCGACCTCGAACTAGATCGAGGCGGGTTCGGTAACCCGCACCGTGTAAAAGCGATCAATCCATCCTGAACCGAACCCGCCCGAGGAGGGTGGAGGTAGGTTTCCTCGAACCAGCACCGTGTAAAAAGGGCTATAGACTCTGCAGGATAGCGATGATAAACAGGAAGTCAATTTCCAGAATCTTATCAAATTTTCGACCCCAACCGGGGTCTTCTTCAGGCTGGCACTTTCAAGTACCAGGTGTAATGAGCTGGATCCCAACCTTACAAGTAAATGCAGGATAGCAGTGATAATAGTTGAATAAACTGATGACCATGATGATCACTTGCGACAAGCGCCAACTTTTGCTCGAGTGGCTCACATACGCTGCATAATTCAAAGAAAGAATATCGGGTTTGATCATATTTGATAACGTTCTATTATTTCCGCCACGCTAAAGATAACTGATGATGAGAATGATTCAACCCTTACTAGGTGGCGCCACATGCATGGTGTCCCATCAGTCATGAAGGTTGGTATTTGTATTTGTATTTCATTTTTCCGTCAGGGCCGACGCTATAGCATTATTGGCCCTGATAAGTACGGAAGAGGCCATCTCAAGCTACTCAAGCTACTGAAGGTTGGTAAACTTCCACTGCAGTTTCAAACCGGTTCCCATATTACCCACGCTCTGAAACTGCTTCGATTCACATGATTCTAAGAAGATGACCAAAAGGTGTCACTAGTAGTGTGTGAGAATTGGTGCCAAACTACTGTAGCTATCCAATTAGTGATCTGCTTTCAGGGCCACTTTGGGGTCATAACGACGGATGATCATCACGACCTGTGCTTCTCGACCTGCTCAATGTGTTTCAGCCAATCAACACATGGCAGCTCAACTGTCAATAATGGCTTTTGATTGATCAGGCATCATCAGACCTACCTTTTGGTGTATCTCAATTTTTCCACCAATATGCCAGGGCCAAGCATATACAGGAAGTTCACAGTTTATTGGTCTTTGGTGGAAATTTTCTAAGTCCAAAAACGAGGCCCACAAAGGGAGGTCTGGTGTGAATGGAATAAAAGTCAGATCACTTTCGTGGCAAGTGCTCGGCCAAGTGCACAATGGATTGATTTTGAGAGGGATCAATTGTAATAGACCCCTACTGATCAATTTCACAAATGCCGGCCGGGGTAATCCATGGTTGTATAAAGATTCCAAGTGGTGCGCCATCACGTGCATGTCATGCTGATAATTAAGATTGGGGAATGTTGCCGATCGCAACAACACGACATACAGCGATGTGCACCACAGACCGGGTACTATCTGGGTGGGAGGGTGGGGAGAAATAAAAGAATCCGTCAGCTGACCCCTCCCCCTGGAGCCCGACTCATCACTCCATCTCCCCTCCATACCGGTCCTCGGCGAGTTCCAAACCAGAATGAATTCAATAGGATCAGTCCGCCAGCACATGACGTCACACCACTTAGGAAATATAAAGATTCCAAGTGGTGCGCCATCACGTGCATGTCATGCTGATAATTAAGATTGGGGAATGTTGCCGATCTGCACACACTTCCTGGCCAGGGCACTTCCAAACCTCCATCTGAAGGCGTACTCAACGCGTATCAAGACAGTATTTTCTATGCGGAGTTCCTCCCAACCTCATCCCCAACACTAACTCCAAATAGAAAATGGAACCCTCAAACACAAACACGAGTATTTCATTTCTGCCATCGACAAGCCGAGGAAATACAATATCAACATAGGCATCATCACGCAGGAAACCAGCGGACGGGGGAGAGAGATCCCACCCCGACACTCGATTCGCCCCGGTGACCTCCCTTCCGTGACCACTCTAAGTGGATCGAAACCGCGTTAAACTCCCATTCCTGAGTTCTGAAAACCCAGTCTAAAAAATTAGAATCAAGAAGGCCACCAAAGCGAACAAGCGCCAGGGCAGAATCCCCCTCCCCCGCCCACTGGGGCTCAGTGTGACCCCGTAGAACAGGAGAGAAAGATCAGACCGAAGGCGAAACCAAAATAGACCACTACTTCATGACACTATAGACCAAACAAGTCAACCCCGCAGAGTCCTACCCTATAACTACTAGTGCTTGACCAGTTACGTAAAGCATCCACAAGATAAGCCCCATGAACACCAATAAACAATAGCCGAAAAAAGACAACAACCTGCAAAGCCGACACCTTGTTCAATTAACCAAAGTACGATCACCGAGAACGAACCAGCCGGCTAATTGTAGACAACACCACGTACATGTAACACATGCCTAAATACATCCACAGTGTGTGTATTCCAAACAAGGCGGCTCTGACACCAACCCAGGACTAGAACCTCATCGATAGCTCCAACATGCACGTCAGAAAAATTTCTCACGCCCTATCCAAACATGCCTCAACCTCCAGCACAGACGTTCCAACCTCACCGACCCATCCCAGAACACAAAGCAGGGATCTCGGCTTATCTCTAGATCAGATCTAAGACTACCGTCCATCCTCCCCACGCACATAGCAGGGGTTGTCCCAGAGCACAAAGCAAGGACTACGGCCTATCACCAGAACAGTGGTCCTGTGATTACCGTCCTATCTCCCCAGGCACATAGCAGGGGTTGTCCCAGAGCACAAAGCAAGGACTACGGCCTATCACCAGGACAGCGGTCCTGAGATTACCGTCATACCTCCCCAGACACATAGCAGGGGTTGTCCCAGAACACAAAGCAGGGACTACGGCCTATCACCAGGACAGCGGTCCTGAGATTACCGTCATACCTCCCCAGACACATAGCAGGGGCCTCCCCGAATACGGACAAAATCGGCATATACTCACCAAATACCAACCTGAACGTGGCCCAAGGAACGGTGTACATGTACAAACAGAACCCCGCGGCGGCACGGAGAGCGTGCCCGCCGTGGCGAACCGGGCGGAGTTCCAAACCAGAATGAATTCAATAGGATCAGTCCGCCAGCACATGACGTCACACCACTTAGGAAAATCTTGAGGAGGTGGCATCAAAGACTGAGTGCAAACCACAAAATGTGATGCATTTGGAAACCATGAATCACCCCTGGCCAGCCTTTGTGAAATTGATCAGTAGGGGACTCCAACTGATCCCTCCCAAAATCAATCCATAGTGCACTTGGCCAAGAACTTGCCATGAAAGTGATCTGACTTTTTATACCATTGATCCTAGGACTCCCTTTGTGGGCCTAGTTTTTGGACTTAGAAAATTTCCAGGGAAGACCAATAAACTGTGAACTTCCTGTATATACATGTATATAGAAGGTGCCCTACATGAAAATTCCCTTTCAAGCAACAACAATAAAAGGCTGGAAGAATTCTACCGGCACTGTTCTCTGTTCTTACAGGTAAGTTTCAATTTTATAGCCACCTGCACCTTATACATGTAGTAAAGCAGAGGAATGATAGGGAAAAAAATAGTCAAGTGGATTTTTACTCAGTCTCAAAAGCAGCCCATACACAATCAATATTATTGCACAATATGGGGCCCAAAATAGGGGCAACTGCTTCTAGCATGACGGGTAGAAGAAAAATCGTCAATAATATGGCCCATTTTGATCCTCATATTGTGCAATAATATTGCACATGTATGGATCGCTTTATTTGACTTAATCAATCAACCTGACAACAGTATGTCAATCATGTGCAAATCATGTGGTTAATGCTGACCATCAATAGCTTTTATATAGGCCCTATTGCAATAGAAATTTGATAACAATGATGTTTCAAGCTAATATTTCAAATTACATAAAGGTTTTCCGATAAAATAATTGGGGCAAGTCACAATGGAAGACAGGCACAGGAATGGACAAATTGAGTCTTGGTATTCCAACAAGGAAGTACCGGTATTGATTGATTTCAATCAACACAAAAAAAACATTATTTAATGGCCTGTAGGCCTAAGTATTATTGATCTTTGATTTGCCATTGCAGCTGCAATTGGCATGCCAACATCAGTTGCCTAATCCTACACATAGGCCTACACCAGGGACATTATTTCTGACAACATGCAGAAGTCTGTAAAAACACAGCAGATGTCCGTACAGGCTGTTCAACTTTTGACACCACTTTAAGGACAAATAAGACTACAGAGGCCTTAAATTATTTGAATACCACTATCCACTCGGCCTATTGGCATAGAAAATGAAGACCCTCAAATAGCCGAATGTACATGTAAAGCTGACCTGCCAAACTGAAGGTCTGCTATGCCATCTCATTGCTGGTTAATGAGCAAAAACAACATTTTTGGCTCTAGGCCTATGGATTGGGGCAAATAAATGTGAACCCCTCCAGCAAAAGCAGAAATGTATATTGACGCGGGTTTACAACAGTAGTGGACAGCAGTAATAATAGTTGAGTAAACTGATGACCAATAATGATCACTTGCGTCAAGCGTCTGCTTTTGCTGGACATGCTGGAGCAGCTCACAAATGTGCAGCAGGAAAAACTGGAGTACCCCAGTCCAAGAGAGTCACTCCTATAGTTTAGAATAATAGGCCCCTTTCGAAAGTCTTCAGCGGGTAATAACAATATCCTGGCCCCAGGTCAAAATGCACACGATGTATACATGAACAGTACATACATCATTCACGTTTTGACGTGGGGCGAGGATGTTGTTATTACCCGCTCAAGACTTTCGAAAGGGGCCTATGGGTCCAGCTCAGGGTTGAACCTGGAACCTCAACAGCATTGGTCAATAGGCCTACTTGTTTATAATAGGCCTATCAATCATCATAGGTTAAAGCCTAGAACTATATAATGAAAATCGATTTCCTCCCAATTCACCAATGGTCTTTAAAATCCACAACCACTGCAAAGGGGCGTAGCTAGCAGGGGGCAGGGGGCAACCCCCTGAGTAAAAAGGGACAAAGCAACTTTTTCCTCTAAAAGGTCATTTTCCCTCTTCAAGCCAAGTTATGGTTTCAGATGTCGGGGAAAATGCATCTGAGAGGATGTAGATATTCAGTTTTTTCTGGGGGAGGACCCCCTCTGACTTCGCCCTCCAGACTCAATCAATCCCCCCAGGCCATAAAAGCTAGCTTTTACGCCCCTGCTGCAGATGACAACTGATGAAGGGGGCGTGGCACATCGTGTCCACTATCAAAAAAATTCTTGTGCATTTGAATGAAAATTTTGACAGCATCATATACACCTACCTTTGCACTGGAAACCTTGCTTGCCAAAGCCCCTGCAAAAGAGAAGAACGTCTGTGATAAACCTTACACAGGTATATCAACGACCTATACACTGTATACAGATATCAACGATCCACATGTTCCTATAGAAGATCGACGCCGGCTATTGACTACACAGGCATATAACGGGAAACGAGTACAACGATGGACGCGGCAGAGAGCGGTCTTCACTTACCAGATAAAATCCTTACAGTGTCCGCAGAAAGTCGGCTGCTTAAAGAACCGAGCCAGAAATTTATGATCCTTGACTTCGTGCACGTTTTTCTGCCTCAGGGCACCTCTGCGGTGCATCCCTTTCGACGAGACACCGGATTGAGAACCTTCGTCAGCCATTTTCGCTAAGAACTGCACTGGTGAATAGACGGGAACTCTGCCGATGATCGCATCAGCTGTAGTCACCGGTAGAGCAACGATAGCTGGCAGCACCTGACGGACGCGCCAATGATCCCACCTGCAGTGACACCACCTTCAACTATAAAATTTATGTGACGAGTAAAATGGGTTTTGATGCAATGAATCATAACAAAACACTAAAAAAAGGTGTGAATGAGCAAATGGCTCTTATTTGTCACACCTTCCACGTACACCAGCATGCTTCTTTAACCACTGCCTACCCATCACATTCACAGGACTGATAATTGCTCTTTTTTCCTCAATCAATAAATTAGGTCAGGTCATCTGCCGCTGAATGAGTTTCTAACAAGCGACCTGAAGAGCACGAGATCCCATTTTTAGGATTGACAGGTTTGGTTAGGACTAAAATGGAAATACACAACATCCTGTGGGGGACGCTTTTGACAGGGGGATATTTTTTACTGTTACACTGGCCGGATTGGAACATACCATGCAGTGTCGCAATTTGGTGGAATTATATAATTCCTCCAAGGTCGCAGTGAAGCAAATACCTGAAATTTGGTGGATAGGGCCTACTCCTTGGTCACTAGACCATATTATCACTGGTGTCCCCGCCGAAGATGTTTTATAAATTGACAGTGGCATGCAAGGTGGCATGTCAACTTCTTGCCATCATATTGGTAATGAAGTCCATCACTGGTGGACGAAATCCAAATCCAGGCAGGATGCCATCCAGATGTAAATCAAGGTTATTATTTCCTACCATCTGAAGTGAACGAAGAGCAATAGCACCTTTTGCATTTTCAGAGTTTGATGCGTGTGACCTTGACCTTTGACCTCGATGAAAGCAATAAGCTTCTTGGCACCAGTCTTGGTAACATATGTGAGTCGGTCAAGGAAAACCTGTTTGATATCGCTGAATGATCAACAAGGGCTGTCAGATTGCCTAGTGTGCATTGATCTGCTACAGTTTATTTACTTGTTGTGAAGTACATTTCAGCCATTGAAATCTGCAGCTTCACCAAGGCCATTAACACTTTCCTCAAATGCAACATCCGACGGGTTTTCCTAACCTGCCTCACATATACGCCGGGTTAGATGACCATGAGGCCCAACCATCATCTGAACTGAAGCTGAGTACAGAGACAAGCAAACGATTTATAGACAATGGATGGAAAGACAGACAGACAATGCCATCGAATTGAAATTTACGCAATCATGTGCGTGTAAAAATAACCGTACATGAAAAAAGTAACAAGTAAGCTTCATTTCTTCAAAAAGGGAAAATAGAAACTTTATTTTGTGGTCCTGTACAAAGTCAACATTGCATATCAGCTTGAAATCATCGCGAGGGGAACTTTCCACCTCCTCCAATGGACATGGTGAAATATTTACATACGTAGAAATGGTAAACATGCGCTTCATGAATGTTATTCATCTTTTTATAAATTTGTGACCAAAAATTGATGCAAAATTTTTTCCCTATGAGCAAAAACTGGCATAGTTTCATTAACTTCTTCATCCCAAATACAAGGGGAAATACATGCAATATGTACAAGTAAATGCATTCAAATCCTGCTCAGCCGACCCAGATATGCGACCCAGTCTAGGAAAACCAGGCACAAGTCTCCAGGCAGTGACAAGGCCCTTGACTACCCTGTTAGGTCATCAACTCATTGCTGAAGAATAGCCTTTCTTTGTTACCATAACATCTGAATTGACTTCAGTTTTTTTTTGATAACCATTGCTGTAACCATACATTAACCATTATGGAGCGGCGTGGTGTAGTGGTTAGCGAGATGGGCTTCTGATCAGAAGGTCCCGGGTCCGATTCCCAGTCCTGACCAAGAAAAACACGCTCGCTAGTGTTGACAAGTGTTGACCTTGAGCAAGTCACTTTGCCTCACTTGCTTCACCCCACCCAGGTGTAAAAGGCGTACCTGGCTGGTAGTGATGGTCTAAGTGAATGTTAGTCCAAGAGCGCTGAAATTGGCTGCCGGGACTGTAATACTCCCCAGGGAGTGGAGAAAGGAAATTGGAATGAAAAGACCTATCGCTGGGGTAATAATTGTGAAGTGCCTTGACACTTAAAATGTAAAGGCATTTTAAGCCCACACAACATTATTATTATTATTATTTCCTCCTGGGCAACTTGTGCCTGGTTTTCCAAGATCAGGTCACATATGCTCTCAACCTTGCAAAATGAGGGTAACTTGGTGCATGTGGTGAGAGACTTACCCAATGAACAAAATAATGAAATGCCAAGGGACATTGTGCTTACCTCTGTGATAAGTCTCTGTGATAATCTAAAATTGTGACTCTCAGTCTCATGGTGAATGATGAAGGATCAGTACAGATAAGATAAAGCTGAATACTGTAAAGCAGGAAAATTTCGCGTGCAGGAAATTTTCGCGAATTTCGCGAGAGTGTATGAGTCGCGAAAATTTCCTGTCGCGAATATGAGTACACGCAAGTGATAAATACGGCCCCGTGAAAAAAAATGAAAAAAATGGAAGAGATTCGCGAAAATATCCTGCGGCGAATATGTCTATAATTCTTGATTCGCGAAAATTTCCAGCCGCGAAATTATCTTGCTTTACAGTACATCAAAGTAAAATTTTTATGATGATCAGTAATAATCAATCAATGACATAAACTCAGTTGATGGCCGTCAAGAGTAGGTAGTTAGTGGTATTTGTGAACAAAATGTGTTCCTAACATTAAAACTATCCTAACCTTAACTACTGATGAGATATGGACCGAAGCCAATTTTTCAAGATGGCTGCCTGGCGGCCATGTTTGAAGTGCAATCGAACCAAAATTTGGCGTACATATACAGGACAACAATATAGACATTTAGGCATGGTTACAGCATCCTAGCTACTACCATTTATGAGTTATGGGTCGAAGTCCATTTTTCAAGATGGCTGCCTGGTGGCCATATTTCATGTCCAATCTAACCGAAATTTGCCATACATTTAGAGGGTACCTAGATACATGGCCAAAAGAAGGTTTTCACAAAGCACCCCCTACAGGCCAGTGTGTAAAATTAGCAGCACTAAGTTTCAGTCCAGAGATAGTTTTTATCATAGGATACCTGTATACCAAGTTTCAAGTTTCTAAGCAAAGCGGTTCAGAGATGTGCCACCCCTGTTAACGACGACGGACGACATGCCATAAGAAAAGCTCACCTCACCTCTCACCTCACAGAGGTGAGCTAAAATTTGAAGGAGCAAGCACATTACATGCATCATTCAAGTGGTCAAACCTTCAGTTTCTGGTTCAATATCAACCATTACATCCAAAAGAAAAGAACTGGGCTGACCCCAGCCTCAGTCACACTAACAGATAGCAATTCATCATAAGACTTCCAGGAATACAGGACTTTTTTCCAGAACTCAACTGAAAATGGAAGTTGGTTCCCTATATGTATCAATTTATGACATAATAATTCAGTGACATGTCCAAATGAACATAATTCATGCACATAGCAGTATTTAATTACGGTAAGACTTGCATTGTAACACTTCACCTAATCGCTTGCTGCCCAAAAAATTCAAATCTCAGACTTACATGTACTGCATTTTGTTGGCGAAGTTTTGATAGCTGCTTTTGTACAAATATGGGATTCTCTGGAAGGAATGGTGCAGAAATCACACGGAAAGCAGAGATAAAGCTTCTTCTGCTGGATGTGAGAGATAGACTAATTCCTGGAGGACATCTGCACATGGCTCTGCCTTCATCTCATGATCTTGCCTGACAACCGTTCCTATCCCTCCTGCTCTCGCTCAATCCATGAAGGCAGTGTAGTTTNTCATGTCCAATCTAACCGAAATTTGCCATACATTTAGAGGGTACCTAGATACATGGCCAAAAGAAGGTTTTCACAAAGCACCCCCTACAGGCCAGTGTGTAAAATTAGCAGCACTAAGTTTCAGTCCAGAGATAGTTTTTATCATAGGATACCTGTATACCAAGTTTCAAGTTTCTAAGCAAAGCGGTTCAGAGATGTGCCACCCCTGTTAACGACGACGGACGACATGCCATAAGAAAAGCTCACCTCACCTCTCACCTCACAGAGGTGAGCTAAAATTTGAAGGAGCAAGCACATTACATGCATCATTCAAGTGGTCAAACCTTCAGTTTCTGGTTCAATATCAACCATTACATCCAAAAGAAAAGAACTGGGCTGACCCCAGCCTCAGTCACACTAACAGATAGCAATTCATCATAAGACTTCCAGGAATACAGGACTTTTTTCCAGAACTCAACTGAAAATGGAAGTTGGTTCCCTATATGTATCAATTTATGACATAATAATTCAGTGACATGTCCAAATGAACATAATTCATGCACATAGCAGTATTTAATTACGGTAAGACTTGCATTGCAACACTTCACCTAATCCCTTGCTGCCCAAAAAATTCAAATCTCAGACTTACATGTACTGCATTTTGTTGGCGAAGTTTTGATAGCTGCTTTTGTACAAATATGGGATTCTCTGGAAGGAATGGAGCAGAAATCACACGGAAACCAGAGATAAAGCTTTTACTGCTGGATGTGAGAGATGGACTCATTACTGGAGGACATCTCCACATGACTCTGCCTTCATCTTGCCTGACAAGCGTTCCTATCACTCCTTCCGCTGGCTCAATCCATGGAGGGAATGTACTTCGAAGGACGAAGTGACCGTAAGCCTCGATATGTCAAGATGCTTTGCATTCAGCTTGATTATGCTGACAACCAGAAAAACCTTCTCGTCCCTCAATTTTTCCGGTGCTATTCTCATCAGTAATGGTGCAAAAAAGTGACCCAGCACAACAAAATGAGTCGGAATGCGCACAGAAGAAGACCCAACATGTCCAAGGTGACACCAACGGTTTGTTGATTTCAGGATTGTCCGCCCGTTGTGAAATTTGACTTTGTCGATTTCTGAAATTGTTGTTTGGTGTCATCTTCGGTCTTCTGTGCGCATTCTGATTCATTTTGCTGTGCCGGGTCACAAATGAGTGCAATCAGGTTTTGTAACTTAGAAAGACAGAATACTTCTCTGAAGCATTTTAGCTGCACTCAGGAATTTTGCTCAAAAGCCAGACTAGGCCTACATTCCATTAAAATTATTTCATTACGAATCAGTTAATATGATGAACTTGGAGTGAATTTCTGCCGCCATACTACACATTTTAGCAGACCTATCGGTTTTTTTTATCAACACGACCCCAAGTTTTCCTCAGCCATTACATCACGTCTGAACACACTCAAACCTATTCCCCAACAATCTTGTTCGACCATTGACACTGTCCTATAGACCTTTCCAATAAAAGATAGATGGTGGCCTACTATTTCTCCCACATGACATCGTGGCCATCCATTGTCCAAGCACAGTGTTTCCGCCAGAGGGGGGTACAGGGGGGTATGTCCCCTCCTTAAAAAGTCAAAATTACAGTACCGGTAGTCAAAATTTGTGGTTTTGACTGAGAATTCTGTCAAATTTTCTCCTTGTCCCCCCTTAAAAAAATTTCTGGCAGAAACACTGAACACTTACCAAATGCATCCTCTCAGACAATAGGGAACCCCGATCACGCAGACCACGCGAGAATATGCGCGTGGGTTTGAACTGATAGCACACCGACGCCACCTATTATTCATGACGATTCAAGGTGTGATTGGCCATGCTTGGTGAACCGCATCTCACGAACAATGAGCCTCTATAGGTGTCACGTCTGCTCTATCAGTCTCACGTGACCAATTGGCGCTCCCCATTATTTTACCTAAACTTTTGTGCCCATGGCCTGCTTGACAGCTTAGTGTGCCAGTGGCCACTGAATGGTATTAAGCTTCTGATGTCATATGGTTAGAACTGTCTGATCTTGATCTTTGTTGGAAAAGTTTATTGGGATGAAGAAGAACAACTGACCAGTTACTTATTTACAACAGCCATAAATATATCAAAGAAACCTTTCTTTGATGTATTCATGCAACAACCAATGATCTGAACACTGCTGTACACAGTACATAATGTATGGTAGTTGGAATGCACGAGAACGAATTCATTCATGATGTAATCTGATGACAGAGTGAGTACTTAGTTAAATGGTGGTCACTGCTCTGAATGTGACGAACACCGAAATGGGGGGCCAAAAAGGGTGAAAATGATCAGTGAATTATGCTAGACGTGGTAAAGTGAACTTAATCCAACTGAAATCTTGTCTTGTGTTTATAGTGTTTTTCATATCATTCCGGCCAAAGGTACTTAGTTGAACTCAAGAATGTGACCAGATCATATTTACCAAAAGATTTTATCTGTAGGGTTGGCGTAATCAATAGCTCTTTCACGGTGTGAGCTAAAGCCAGTCAGCCATGACATTGGCTGTCGAGGTTGTGCAACATTCTTATTTGTGATCACAGCATTACAGTTTAGTGACATGAGGTCAGCCAAGTACCTTTGGCCAGATCTATCTGAAAAACACTATAGCCGTGGTTATACTACATAAAAATACCCGTGTTTTTCCAGACCCGTGTCAAACCCGTGAGTGCGAAAAGCCCGGCGAGAGGTCACACCACTACATTGTAGTTAAGTTGCCCGGCGACAGTTGGGCTGCATGCACTGACTCTTCAGTCATTTCTCTATTGGCCCACATTGTTGGAGGCGCAAAAACGATGTCACTTAAAGCCCCACTGTATTGAATCTGAAAAACGCAAATCGTCGCCGCGATTCTTGACGACGTCACGACGTCAGCGTAGTGTAAAAATGTACTGCGCTCTATCTCAATGCATTAGAGCTCCCCTACACAGTTTTTTCACTCTCTGTTGAAAACTAGGCCTTGGTTATTAAAAGTAAGTATCAGGCAAGCATTTTGGAGACCTTCACGAGGCCCTGAGACCTCAACCTCCACTCTCCTAACATTTTGAAAATACCGTAAAATTCAATACTGTGTGGCTTTAATGGCTGCGCCATCTGTAGCCGTGCTAAAGAACTAATGAGACACGGGGATTTCGAAAAGCACAGCGAGATTGCCGTGTTCCAGAAACCCGTGTTTTTCAGACACGGGTTTCTTGAAGCCCGGCAATTCATAGGTGTGACCGCAAAAAACCCGGGGAATTTATGTAGTGTAACCACGGCTTATAGTGTGGTTGACTTCAGATTACTGAAATGCAGTTCCTGGAAAGTGATCTTACACAAGGAGTGCCAGGGTTCTTTTTTTGTGTTATTGGTGGTATTAGCTGAACTTACTGGTACATTTACGTAGTGCAAAAACATTCAAGTCGGTTGTGCCCACTTGATTTTAACACAATCACACAGCACATGGGAATAAGAGTGACAAATTCAATGCTTCAATGCCTATTGTTGGAGTGGATGAACTGACAGGCTTTGCTGGAATCAACCTGATTTCCCAAAGGGCCTCAAGTGTCTTTATTTTAATGACTTCGAACTGGGTCACCACTAAGTACTCACTTAATATTGGTATGAACTTTGATGCAGATTTTGGTGCTTAAGCACATATTATGTGACCCTGATCTAGCAAAAGTAGGCGCATGTCGGAACTGAAGAAAGGGACCGTAACCGCCTTACGATACAATAACTGAAATGTATGTCTCTGCAGGTTGACAATACTAGTGGACAGCAGTGGTGAACAGTGATCACCTGTGACATGGGCCTACTTTGCTAGATCGGGCCACACATTCATTCCTGAGCTTGAGATATGCCTGCCTGCTTTTTAAATACCATTTGCCACGGCCTGTATATGAATAGGACATACCAACCAACCAATCAGCTTATATCCCTGTATAAAGCCGGTGACAGACTAGCGCGACACGGCGCGGAGCTAAGCGTTTTCTTTTGTGTTTTCAGGCACCACTGAGCACCATGTGCAGTGGAGCGCAAAAACACAAAAGAAAACGCGTCGCGTACACACTAGTCTGTCACCGCCTTAATCCTTCGGACGATGGAAACCACCAAAGGTCGACACACAATCTGTAGCACTTACTCTTACCGAGAGGAGATTAGCCCTAACAGACAGTAACAGATAAGGGTAGGAAGATAACACCTCAGTAGACATGTTAATCCATCTGTTATTGTTCAGACATGTCAGATGGCTCTCCACCTTGCATGGAGTGTGGGGGAAGGCCTAGGCCTATATAACTAGATTTATCTATCTTCGATGGCTTTATTCACCATTTTGCTACCATAGACCGATTTCACAGTCCATGACATCGTTGCGTTCACTGCGATAGACCGGAATACCGATCCACACTGTCATGACACTACCATATCGCATTTGTAATGCACTAGCATCGTGTACTACAGTCTTTTCTAGAGTTTCAGATTGTAAAGTTCCACTTGAAAAAGACCCCGGTTGGGGTCGAAAATTCGTGAATTCTGGAGATTGACTTCTTGCTTATTATTATTTTGTGTGTCAATTTTTGTGCTATTCTGCATCTTGGAGCATCGTGTACTAAAATGCATTACATTGCATCTTACTTACCATGATGCAGATTATGGTAGCGTGGCAAATATGACGCAGGACACACTGGTCATGAAGTGGTTAAGTTCAGGCATGACCACCCCACTTCCACTACAGCACACAATGCACTGAACAGGCCACCGTCCATTCTACCTGATTAGCTCTCATTACGAAATCTACACCTAGACCCTGGACACGAACACATGACCATCAGTACAGACGACTTGGTGTCACTCACACATTGGTCAATGTTATCATAATTACCTAGGCCTAGTGGGCTTGGCTTGAATATTCCGAACCGGCCTCAGATCAGTGAATCTAGAGTATCATCATGCATGCAAAACTGAACATAACCATACTAAGAACCATCCACCTACAAGTTTCCAGCAATGCTTCCCCTGGCCCTGTAACCATCAATCAGCATGATCAGCATGCTGTACCTTCTTATTTTTTTTCTTCTTTAATTTTTGCTTCTTGCAGAGACTCGGCTAATTCATCATACAACACTAATGTCCGGAGAATGGTGTCCGATCGTATTAAACTGAAGTTGTACAGGTTCATCAGATGCAACAAGAAATTTTTCCTGAGATTCTTTTCGAATATGGTTGGTCCGTAACGGCTCACGAATGTCTGGCAGGCAACAGGTAACTGGCAGTCTCCAATATAACTGAAATGAAGAAGTTGAAATGGAATTCACGATCTTTGCTTAAACTTGTCAGGGGTCGAAATTCACAGTACCCAACAGCCTGATGAATTTCTTTAATAGTTGGCATTCTCATCTCTCAAGTACAATGTATTTTCTTGTCTATTCTCTGGAGTTCACTTGTCACATTGGATATGAGATTGGTACATTAAAGGTATGGTTCAAAAGGCTCCAATCGTTTACACATGGCTTCAATATGGCCAGAAAATAATTTCTGTCTGGTTTGTAAGAAAATCCAACCGCTGGGATTTTGTTATTAAGGGTTTAAAAATCGATTTTACAAAAAACGAAATTATTTTCGCCAGAGCCATGACGTCATAATTGATGACGTCNCGGGGGGGGGGGGGTGTTTACTGCAGAAATTTGACGAAAGAAAACTGAGATGCAATATCCTGCATTTCAGAGATTTAAAAGGTCTTGGACTTGTTTTTTACTGTGGATAGCAATTTTTTGCCCTAAATGTGAATTTTTCACAAGTTGGTTGGACAAAACAACTACCGGTAGATTTTGACTCGGCTGTGAAACATTTTGACTCGGTGGGGAGGGCACAACTGGATTTTGACTCAGCGATCAAAAATTTTGACTTGGTGGCAGGTGGGCAGTAAATTGGAGTTGGAGAACACTGCATGGTGTCACTCACGCATTGGTCAATGTTCATACATAGGCCTAGTGGGCTTCGCTTGAATATTCCGAACCGGCCTCAGATCAGTGAATCTAGAGTATCATCATGCATTGAAAACTGAACATAACCATACTAAGAACCATCCACCTACAAGTTTCCAGCAATGCTTCCCCTGGCCCTGTAACCATCAATCAGCATGATCAGTATGCTGTGCCTTCTTATTTTTTTTCTTCTTTAATTTTTGCTTCTTGCAGAGACTCGGCTAACTCATCATACAACACTAATGTCCGGAGAATGGTGTCCGATCGTATTAAACTGAAGTTGTACAGGTTCATCAGATGCAACAAGAAGTTTTTCCTGAGATTCTTTTCGAATATGGTTGGTCCGTAACGGCTGACGAATGTCTGGCAGGCAACAGGTAACTGGCAGTCTCCAATATAACTGAAATGAAGAAGTTGAAATTAAATTTGCGGCCCTTTGCATACTTGATAGGGGGCAAAATTCTCAATAGCCTGACAGTCTTTGGCTACCAAAAATCACTAGGGACAATCAAACTGGCCCAATAGGGTTGCACTACCATACAAATTCTGACTACCAAATCAAATTTCATGTGTTATGATGCATTTCTCAATCAACATTCTCCTGTCCCTCATGCATTTTCTTGTCCAGTCTCTGAAGTTGAGTCGTCGTATTGGATACAAGGCTGTTACCTAAGAAAATCTGTCTGTAAATGCACCAAACCTGAGGAGAACCTATAGTCAAACAGGACAACCAAAGATTGAGATGGTGGAAGTTCTGTGGCTACCACAGCAAAATCCTGAAAATAGACCCCTGTTGATATTTCGAGTACCGGCATAAAGAATCAACCATAAAGGTTTAACTGCGAACGATGAGCTTACTGAGGGATACACTTCATGTGCTGCCACCAGATGTCTCTCATTGCCTGAATTTCGGCTTTACGTAATAGGCACGAGCTTCAACTTTTTTGTGGTGAAGGGGTACATGAATCTGTCAACTTGATGCTTTGAATTCCATTTCTGAGGGTAACAGAGCTATTTTCAGCACAATTAGTGTTCCATGTGCAAATGCATGTTAGCCTATTCAAACGTACAGAGATGACCCTGCGCTCACATCGTTCGTGGGGTTCTCATTAATTCAGTCCTTTTGTATCATATGATCAGCTTATCGGAATTCAACAAAATTTGCAGAAAACATGCAAAAGGGTCTTGCCTGTCATATGGAAGAGTCAGAATGCAAATCTGTTGAGGTTTAAAGGGATAATGTCCACATTTATAAAATGCTAAATTTGTAAGTTGGACCTTTATGCTTGATTCCTTTATGGTACCGGGGGTATATCAACAAGCTTTTACTACTTACTTGTTTCGCATGATATGAAGGTTCCACATCTTCATCACTTCTTTCTCTCCTTCATTAACGTCGGTAAACTCATCTATAAGCTGAAAAAATTAATCACAAATATTTATTGTGGTAATTGGCTGTGTAGCATGACCTTGTGAAGTGGGAGAAGCAATAAATATATTCACCTTAGGGTCCCTTCTTACATAACAAATAGTCTTTACTTCATCGAAATCGGCCAAGCCAATCAGAAGTTATGTCATTTTTTGTGCAGCAAAGTCCCACCCAAGTTCATGAAGTAAATATATTTTATTTGACAACACCCCCAGTTTGAGGCTGTATATTTTCCTTTATATCAGTGAGTTTGACAGTAAAATGCCATTGATGAAATCTACTGAACCAAATACTCTGTCATCAAGTTACCGGGTATATTAGTTGACAGCCAACCGCAATATTCTCCAAATCGTCAGTGAGGTGGAAATGTTTTGTGTGTTCAGGATTTACCCACTTCTTCATGTAATGGGAGGCCTCACAGCCATAAGAGGCCCCAGCAGTTAGCAGCATCTTCGATGATCGAAGGCCGATCTGCTCATCACGTTACACCGCACATCACCCTTCGAGAAAGTGACCGGTCCACGGCGTATCTGCCGCCTCGAGAAGAGGCCAATCAGAATCGGTGTTGTAAAATTTGAATCGTGGTACAAATAGTGGTAGCCAAAGACCCGATATAAAGTGTCATATGATTAGTCGACCGGTAAAGTTGGCATGGTGCCAAGATACGCCGCCGACTGGTCTATTTCGCGAAGGGTGATGTGCGATGTAACGCAGTGGAGAGCAGATCAGCCTTCGATTATCGAAGATGGTTAGCAGTCCCAAACGTCACCATCTGTGACCCTCCACAGCAAAACCAGTCGCATGTCACTCTTAGCTTGCCAGGTTGAGACCAAATGTTTGTCGCTTTCAATATTGTCTGTTTTGAAATCTGAAATAATCTATTTCTTCCATTCTCGTCTGGTGTCATCTTAGTTCTTTGCGGCTCACCTTCTGAGCGACATGTGACTGGTTTTGCTGTGGAGGGTCACATTTGACATCACAGACAAAGGCCACGGCCTTGTGTCATTATGGACGACATTGTGGCGCGCACTTCTTCACTGTGACGTCAAATTCCGTGACGTTCTAGAACCACTAACTGGTGGTCGCCTGAAACAGCAGTAAAGTCCCCACTGAAAACCTACATTGATAGTTTTCTGGCGTAACCACTCAGGGTCATTCTCCTCTTCGCTGTCTTGGTCAATTTCCTTTGGTCGGATTGGCTGATTTGTGACTGTGTGGTAATAGAGACGGTTGTGGCCCTGGATGATTTGTCTGTTGCGTCCTGTCTCTGGCTCCTCATGCTCCAGGAATTCAGAAAGACACGGGGCATTCCGCTTCGGCCTGGAATATCATTCACTACCAGTATTATTTTTAGATCCATTCTTACATGGATTCTTAACTGATAAGCAGAGACACATTATGTGTGTGGCGTTCTAGCAAAACCTGGCGGATGTTGCATTTGAGGAAAGTATTAATGGCCTTGGTGGACCCACACATTTCAATAGCTGAAATGTACTATGTAACAGGTAAACAGTAGTAGATCAATGCACAGGCAATCTGACAGCCCTTGTTGATCATTCAGTGACACATCCACCGGGTTTTCCTAGGCCGCCACACATATGTGAGGCGGCACAGGAAAATCCATCGAATGTCGCTGGATGACCAACAAGGGCTGGCAGATTATCTATGCACTGATCTGCTACTGTTTACCTGTTATGAAATTCATTTCAGCTATTGAAATGTGCGGGCTCACCAACACCATTAACACTTTCCTCAAATGCAACATCCAACAGGTTTTCCTATGCAGCCTCACAGTTAGGCTGGATAGGATTAGGAAAGCCCGCCGGATGTAGCATTTGAGAAACATAACTGAATACCCATACCAGTAAGAAAGGTAAGTTTGCGCTTCCTTCGATAGACTAACATCACAAGGTTTTCCAACCAATGGATTCAATAAGCTGGATTCAATACACTTATGGTATTTTCAAAATCCCTTGAAGCATTCTAAATTTAGGTCTAAAGTAAAGAAATCAAAGTTGCCTCATATTTACCTGTAAACAGTGATGTAGGTAACTGGTGTTCGTCGGACTGGGCCATTCCTACTGAATGCATAGCCAATATGTGAATGAAGATCCTGAGGGTTTCCAACATATGAACCGTCGTAGCCTTCGTTGAGGGTTACATTGATTCTAGCACCTTTAGGGTCAGGCTGGAAGAGAATATGAGTATGATAAATCATGGCCGACAAATGCATCTTTTGTATCACAGTCGTCAAGACAAATTATGCTGTTGAATAGACAATTCGCAAATTGACATAGGCCTAAACAACAAAGGTCTGTGCACTTCCGCTGAAATCGCAACCACAACCTCGGTCTGAACCTGAATGACGTGACGCAGACAACCCCATGACAGTGACTTCGAAGACGTTGCGTCAGAGTCGACCATTGCTAAATCATGGATTGCGTCACGTCAGCTGGCTTCAGATCGAGCTTCTGGTTGCGATTTCGACAGAAGTGCGCAGATCAGCGAATTCGAGAATCGTCTGTACAGTCTTTCAAACCACACATTATGTGCCATATATTTAAAACTTATAAGCTTAAAATAGGGAGGTTCATATAACACTCCGAGTCTCAACTCCGGGGGAGAGGATTGCTTTTTTGGGGACTCCGTCATCAAATACAACGGGGTTTTCCAAAGCAATGGCGTTTACTCATTCAGGAGAACAAATAGAACCCGCCTGGGTGGTAAATTTATCTCCAACTTGAAAAATCCGTATTTTAGCACCTCGGAGTCGGAATTGGAGTGGGAGTCGGACCAGATCTTAACTTAACCTCGTTAATAACATATTTTGTTGGGAAGACACACATCAGGGTGTGCATGTATTCAATTCAGTCATCTTACTTACAGTGTATGTGAAGTTAAACCTAGCATGGCATAACCGTAGATGTTTTAGAAGACTGTACAACTCCAAACAATTTAACAAGCACCACGGACAGATATGGTCATCTCGGCTCTCGGTCTGCTGCCTTGTGTTGTTGTGATAATTGAATTGATAATACATCTTTGTCTGTTTGGTTGGCGTCTGCTGTTCATCTTTGGAGAGATCGTCAATGATGAGGTCCTTGCCTGTCAGAAATAAACAAATGGGCAAAATTTAAATGAATATACTATCCTTTTCTCAGGGGAAATTTAAATGAATCTTCCCTTGTTCACAATGTGAATATCTTTCAAATCTGCTTAAAGGGAATTTGTCGCGCCAGTCAAAATTGACGCTAAGAATAATTTTGTGGCCCACGAAATTCACAATTTCAAAATTACACATAATATAAGTGTTTTAGCGGTACATCCCTAGATAAGCCTAGATTTGCAGTTGTCCGTGTTCTAAATGCTATTCGAAGGCAGCAAAACCACAGCAGTTGTGCATATATGGGCCTTAGTAGGCAGTAAATTCCCGATGTGAGTAAAGTGATAGATTCAAGATGACGGCGTTTGATTTTCTATTTAGACACCTTGACTGGCACGACCAGTTCACTGTAAGACACTGCTCCACTTGAGAGTTAGGCCTAAAAAAATAAATGTCTTGTTTCGGGTCAGCCGACCGACCCTCCTGAAAATGCCCCGACCCTAAAATTTTTTTCCAAACCTAGAAAAAATAAAACTAAACTAGAATTTTGAAATTTGCTTTACAGCAAATTTGATTGTCCCCACCAAGAAAGATGGAATCAAGTTACCTGTAGACCCTGTCCCAAATGTCTGCACAGCTACACAAGCCGATTTTGTTGTACCGGTATGACAGAGTTGTATCAGAATTGTCGTACCGATTTGTCGGGATCGGCTAATCTGCTTACACGGGACGATTTATTCATGCGTTCCTTAGGACCTCGTGTGTCATTAGGTAAACAACGTGGGGAGAAGCAGTCGATGTCGGGTGAAAATAGAACACCCAACTTCTGCATGCGATGACGCACCGACAACAAAACCGTCTCGGAAATCTAGTGGCCTAGGCCTACACGGTGTATTTTTGTCGAACGTCTCTGTCGACTGACACAAACAATCGTACCTACAGCATAATCGGCTCGTGTAAATACCGCTGAAGCCTTTCTGGGCAGTCTGGAGTTTATTAGGCCTAAGTATTTTTTTATTTGTTCAAGGAAAATGAAAGCAGCAGGAGAGCAATGTAAATTCAACCAGAGGCCTAGGCTGATCTCAGTCCTCCATGGCCCATCTTGCAAGTTGCAGCCCAGCTGCTGACATCTGTGGACAGTCATGGATGCACCAGCACATAGCCA
>NMRB01001045.1:107227-122140 GCA_002633025.1 Notospermus geniculatus | reverse complement strand
AAAAATCACACAATAATACTGTTTTTTCAATTAAAACTTTCAAAAAATGACAAGAGAACAACAAATGAAGAAGGAACATTCATGACATGGCAGAATCTACAGCTCTTCCTAGGCCCCCTATGTTACAGATCAGTTCCACTTCGTTATTTCAGCTGACATTTCCTATTTTACACACA
The DNA here is from genome assembly GCA_002633025.1 of Notospermus geniculatus. Taxonomy (NCBI): domain Eukaryota; kingdom Metazoa; phylum Nemertea; class Pilidiophora; order Heteronemertea; family Lineidae; genus Notospermus; species Notospermus geniculatus. The sequence continues at coordinate 121,964 of NMRB01001045.1, read as the reverse complement.
GTTTTTCAAGCAAACTTTGGGAAAAAATTTGTAAAATATAAAATTTTATTCCAACCGACCGACCCGAATTTTTCAAACTGACATGACCCGAAACAAGACATTTTTTTTAGGCCTTATCTCGTGGCTCTGAATGGGCAATTCTCCACTGTTTGTTTCCTCACAGCTTACGCGGAGGCCAATGAATCAGACAACACTTCATACCATAGTCACCCAAGGAGACAGTCGTTCATGTGAGAAAAACTTTCAAATGGAGCAGCGCCGTTCTTCTCTGAGTTGAGGAGAAATGAGAAAATCATTGTGTTCTTGGAGTGGCAGAGTTATGATCCCAACTAGATTTGTGAGCGACATTTTTACCTACTTTGTTCACAGTTAACAACAGACAGACAGACACCCAATACCTGACAAGCCTGTTGACTAATATCAGCTGAAATCTGCACGAGCATTTTCAATGTACATTTTAGTACACGACACCCAGGGTTCTCCACTAGTTTAACAGAACGGGCGCGGCACCCGTTCTAAAATGCAGGATTGATCTCAGCACCCGGTTTAAAAATCTGCCGCCCGGTCAAAAAAATCTCCGCCCGGTCAAAATTATCCACTTTAAATAACACTGAGGTTTTCCAAGCACCAACAGGAGCTAGATTTGCGTTCCGAAATGCTGGGAAATCGCATTTCAGGGCTTCTAGATTTCAAATTTTGTGAGGGAGGCCCCAGACCCCCGGCTGAGGACGCGCGTGCGGCAGCGGCTTCCGATATCAGTAACCGTGTGACGTCACCAGCACCCGGTCTAGTTCAAACCCTGTGGAGAACCCTGGGTCACACCATGGCGGAATTCCGTTTATCGTACATGTCGTGAAGAAAAGGACATCACGGACTGAGATTCCAGTCTAAGTTATGAAGTGGTTTATAACCAAACTAACTTACCAAAATATTCATCTTTCTGGTCATAAACATGATTATTGCAGTGGTCATTGACTGGCAGTTTCTCGTTTAATGCTGACTTATCCTGAGCAGGTGGAGCAATTGACCAACTCAGATGAAACTTGACTATGGGGCAGCTGCTGAACGTTTCAAATGGTCCCAGATTCTGAAACAGAGACAACAGTTACGGTACATCAATGTTTTGCGCTTGAGTTACATAAACCACATAAAGACAGGAACAATGAAGCTAAGGCTCTTGAAGGGCGGGCAGGAATCAGTTATGGTTGCCGTAACCCTATCAGGATGGAAGAAATATCCCCATTGGAGAGCTTTCTTATGTAATATGCAGACTGATGATGACCTTCGTAGGTGCCTGAACCAGCGGAAGCCAGCATGAATTTATCCGCCAAACATCGAATTTACTCTGAAATGTGCAATGGCCATGATAACGCCAGGCATATTACATGTAAATAGCGTCCGTCAAGTGTAACATGCCGAGCACATCAAGCGGCGTGAAAGGGTTAAAATCAACTTCTCTATTCATCATTCAAGCACCAGGTAATTACACTGACTAGTGTCCTATTTCGACAAAGAGAGATTCTTATAGTAACCCACCTGTCCATCTCTTAACGACTCCCACTCTGTCTCATTTCTTGACACTGTCATCGTTTTAGACATCTCTTGTAAGGCTAACTCATAGGCTCCATCAGTCAGCAGGCAGCGATAATGCTTGTCAAATACTGTCAGTTCCGACGTGTAGGTAACTCCACCCTGTTCACTGGAATCGTGGCTTTTTGACAGTCTTGACCTCTTGGGTTTGGGCTCCACTGCAAATGGTGAGTTAAAAAGTGAGCTAACTAAAGGCTGTCATTGGATTTTGTGCATCTTCTAATTTACGGAGTGATCCAGCATGGGCGTTCCCCATTCATACAGGTTGCGTCACCCTCTTGTGGCTAGAGAGGCTACCTAATCCTTATGCGACCTCCATCACAATTGTCATCAGTCTTTCTGAGGTTGGCAAGTTGGGACCAAATTATTTGTCAATTTCAGTATTGTCTGTCTATTGTAAAGTCTGAGTGATTCTATTTCTTTATCTCCTGGTGTCATGTCAGTATGTTTAGGCTCATTGTCCATGCGACTTAGCACTGGTTTTATAGTGGAGGGTCACATATGTGACCCGTCCCATCAGGTATTAAATCACACACGATGTGAACTCCAGGAGATAAAGGAAGAAATGTACATGAATATTTACTCATTTTTTCAATCATACAAATGGCTCATTTGTTCGTTTGCCAGCTTGCCCTTCTTTTGCCATGGTAGCACATGGGTGGCAAAATGCACTGCCCCAACTGCATTTTTGCCATGCCCTCTGCAGCGCTATTTGGGAGCCCTGGTAATCACTCAGATTTTACAAAAGACAGACAATAATACACCTAGGCCTACTGAAATTGACAGAACGCTGATCTCAACCTGGCAACTTCAGAACAACTTAGTACTTGTTTTGTGGTGATGGGTCACATATAATCCATATGTGAGGCAGTCTAGGAAAACCTGTTGGATCTCGCGTTTGAGGGAAGTGTTAATGGCCTTGGTGAACCCACACATTTCAATAGCTGAAATGTACTTCTTAACAGGTCAACAGTAGCAGATCAATGCACAGCACAGGCAATCTGACAGACCTTGTTGATCATTCAGCGACATCTGACGGGTTTTCTAGGCCGCCACACATTTGTGACCCTCCACAGCAAAACCAGTCGCATGTCGCTCGTTCGTAGCTTGGCAGGTTGAGACCAAATGCTTGTCACTTTCAATATTGTCTGTCAGTTATGAAATCTGAAATAATCTATTTCTTTCATTCTCTTCTGGTGTCATCTTAGTTCGTTGTGGCTCACCTTCTGAGCGACATGCGACTGGTTTTGCTGTGGAGGCAGTGTTCTCGCCAGAAATTTTTCCAAACAGGGCGGGATGACTGCATTTTCCGATGATTTTAAGGCCCTGTATTTTCAAACAGGGCGGGAGTGAAATTCAAAGAGGGTGGTGTAATAGAAAATGCATTGCAAGTTACATTATTAAACAGGGCGGTAAAATGACCTCTGAATGTTGAACAGGGTGGCACCGCCCTGTAAAACTGGCCTGGCTAGAACACTGGGAGGGTCACGTAAATATATTTGTGCTCGACCTCCTTGGGGCAGCATTGCTTACTTTGTTAAATCAGGTTGACTTTGAATGCAAACATGTGATCTCACCTGCATCCTCACCATCCCCTGTACAGTGTCCATTCTGCAAATTCTTCCTGCATTTGATGTGTCCTCTTATTGCCAACACAACTGGTTTTGTAGAATGACCGTTTGTCACTTTAAAATGTTCAGTGCTGACAGTCACTGATGGTGACTCTCCTCTTGAAACACTGTCTGGATTGTATGGCACTTCAACTCTCCCTACATCTGTTTGTGAAAAGTATCCAGGTGATCCCTGAAGATGGAAGGCAGAAGAAAATATACTTTTCATTCAATATTTCACCTGAATTCTATTTGTATTAGATTTTTTCCATCAAGGCCAACGCTATAGCATTATTGGCCCTGGTAAGTACGGAAGAAGCCACCTCAAGCTACTCATGTTCCTTACTTGGATGGGGTCTTTACCGGTAATCGGAAATCAAGCGCAAAACGCTGGATGACATGAACATGCCAAGATGGGAAATCGAGCCGACGACATTAGTTACGCTCACTCTGATTGGTTTAAAATGGCAAGGTCACCAATTAAGATGCTCGATACAACAGGAAGAGGCTGTGTATCCCATATTAATATCATGAATCTGTAATAAGCCATGCCACGTGCGTGAAGCACGCTGGGGAGATCGGAGCTGATATGGCTGATGTAAACAAATTTTTGGGTATCATAAAACTCCCTACCTTTTCCCAATTTCGATGGTGATGAAGTAATTTTTCCTACTTCTTCACTACCGGGAAAAGGTGTTTTTTACTTTCCCTACTTTTTCCAGATTTTCCTACTGCGTGGGAACCCTGCTTATATTCTGGACATCCTTTCTGCTCAAGTGTTTCACTTCAGCAGGGCATATTAAGGCAATCATCTCAATCACAACATTTTTGTTCAGCTGAAATCTAAAATTTTGCGATTCTCACCTTTCGTTTCTTGTTGTACTGCTTCAGCAAAATTACCTGGACATCAACCTTTTCATCTGCAGCACCTACTGATAAAAAACAAAGCAAGACATCAAATATTTTCACTGTAAATAGTTAAAACGCCCCAGTCAACAAGACAGTCTTGAATCTACAGCTGTGGAAAAAATTAATAGACCTCCTCTGTTATTTCCACTCATTTCCCTTTAGATAGGTCCCTCAAAGTCTGATTCACCCATTTATGCCACATGTGTTCCAATATACTTACTACCTTGTACAAACTGGGCTTCAGCTGTAATTATAAGCATAAGTCCCGAAGACGCCAACACAATAAATCAGTACAGAATGATTGGAGAATTTGAGGGACCCATTTTAGTGGAAAATGAGTGAGTCAACCAGAGGTGGCCTAATAATTTTTTCCAGAGCTGTACATGCATGAAGTTCTAAAGAAAGAGTGAAAACATACTTGGAAAATCCTTGTGATACACCCCATCAAATTCCAAATTCAGGAAACCAGGTTTCCTGTCGGCATTCTCAGAGTTGTTTTCATCTTTCTGTGAAAGCTTCTCAAGCAAGGAATCAACTTTGAATGTGGACCTGGAAACAAGAGGCAAAATGAACATTTTTTAACAATTAAAATTTAAACATCAACTATTCTATCATGAGAGCAGCATGGGAACATCAGGAATCAATGGGTTCAGGGGATCATCAGGCTAGCTTGACGGAGGGCAGCACACTGTCACTGGACACCTTTTGTGTGGGAAACTGATCAGGACCTCTAGTGACACCTATTTCGGTAGTGGGCTATGGTCCGCATATTGGGACACTGCGCGTATATTATACACTGCCCATGCTATTTCCATCATGTCCGTTACACACAGCATAGTGTGTTTACATACATGTCTGTTTACACATTTCATATTGAAAAACTGACGGACTTTACACTACAATGCTGCTATCCGCAAACAGCTCATGTTACTAAAGTTGAAGGTTCCGCGAATCAACTGCCTGCATCTATTTGGGTCAGCATCTCCATATCTCATGAGCAAGGCTCTGTGCATGACTCATGATCGGTACTCTGCCCTTGGGTCAAAATCGGTCCTCTTTACTCGGGTCAAAATCGGTCCTCTGTACTCGGGTCAAAATTGGTCCTCCGTCCTCGGGTCAAAATCGGTCTTCTGTCCTGAAGTGGTTTAAAATTAAGGACAACCAAAACTGCCTAGGCCTACCTCTTCACTCTTTTATGCCTTGATGACTTCTTTGTCATGTACAGCAATGTTCTGTTCAAGAATACAGGCTGAAAGTGAAAAGAATTCAATGACAACCCTCTATGAGAATGTACAAGCTTTGACATGAGGAAGATGTAGTGCACTGACGAAGTGGGACGGTGAAATACATAACGGATGGACCGACGTTGCTGGTACAGTTAGTTCATCACGGTAAAAAAACTGTGCTTGTCCCGTAACTGGCAATGATAATAGGTTTCATTAAGTCCGAAACTGCGCATGTGCAATGGGATTCACGGTAAAACAGCCATAAAAATGCGAAACCGGTTCACGGCAAAATATCCACTGGGATTAGCCTTATTGGCTGAAGTTTGCAGTTCAATTTTGTTTCACAAATGCACTTCTTGCAGATCACTGTCATGCCTCATGGGTGTGACATGCGGGGTGACATGACTGAAAACCACTGCCCGCCCACGACACCGATAGCCACGTGACGTTCTAAATATAGAAAACTTCTGTCAACATTGACGCATCCAGTCGCCTGTGATGCGTTATCGGCGGGAACCATTCATTCAAACAACCACTCACCGAAACTACATTTCTACTCCGTAAATACCGGTAGATCTGCGTTGGTTCTGAAATCGTGAAATAAATTGATATTAAATGATTCATAGGATAGGAAAGTGGTCTTGAATTCCGAAAACTACCGGCAGAAATGCGAGCAGGCGGGAAAATGAAACAGCAATCCAGATCAGTTGCGACTCACTTTCAAATGCCTGCAAGAAGAGCTCATGATCAGCCGATACGTGTTCAAATTGACATCTATCAGGTGGTGGTAGATCCCGATCACGTATACGAGGCTTCATATTCGATAAAATTTCATTGAAATTGGTTGTATCACACAACTTTCGGCCCAACTTTTTTGAGGAAACCTGTAGCACAATGCATCACTTTTGCAACAACACGCACATCACAGACCGGAAGAATGATGGGAAGGCAGGGGGTGCAATCCAATGACGTAAATGTAAACGATAAAAAGTATTTTTGACGATTTAATGCTTAATGCATACTTTGAGAAGGAGACAGGAACTATCTATCAGATATAAAAAGATATAAAATGAATAACAACACATATTCCTGACATTTGCGGGAGTCTTTTAGGTAAAAGATGTCGTATACGTCATGAACTTTGCCGCCTGATAAATTGATCACAGGCACTCACGACTCCGTCTTCTTCCTGAGCATATTCCTGACACTATAAATAAAGATCAGTCTAAGAATTTCAGAACTTTCATCTGATAATATCAGAAATAATTACTAGAAGTTAGTTAGCATGCAAACTGTTTTTGTACTTGTATTTCGAAGGTATACCGAGTGGATAAGTGACCGACGAGTTCGTAAGGGGCCGTCTCAAAATTACATTGATGCCAAAAAAGACGAAGTGACTTCATCTTTTCCCTGAACCCCCTTGAAAAGATGAAGTGGGCACTTGACATTGGCTTCATCCATGTAGGGACGTTTACAGCTCTGACTCATTATACAGTCCATAGTAGGCCCATGTAGCCGGAACCTTGTTCCTTTCTCTGCATATAAAAGTCATTTTCCTGTAAAAAAGAGTCTGCCATTTAAAAAAAAGATGAAGTGGGCTTCCCCAAATTGAGAACCCCCTCCCCCGCAGACGCAGTCACTTTTCTTTTTTGGCATCAAAACAATTTTGAGATGGCCCCGAAGCATCTTGTGTAGACTGATCCCCTGCCCGCTGCGTACTCAAATTTTCACAGGCACACGTCTGACCCGAATAAATAGGCCTATCATATTTGATTTCCATATTATATTCCAACGATTTTGATCATTTTTGTTTGCAATTTTCTCAGACAATGCACATATCATACAAAATGGCCGTCCCTTTTCGAAATTGTGTCATTACCCTTCGCCCCCACCCCCACTCAGGCCGGATCAACCATCACCACATGCTCATTCCAATTTTCTCAGGAAAAGGGGTCATTTTCGACAGCACGGCCCGAAAAACACTTAAAATAGGGGGTAGCCTACTTTGAATGACTTTTCTCCCGAAAAGTTCTTAAAAACGGGGTCAAAAGGTTCTCTTCCCGAAAAAATAATAAAAAGGGGTATGAAAGTCCTATTTTCAATGAAAAAGCTTGTAAAAAAGGGGTGAAAATCCCAAGTGGTTCCTTCAATTAGGCGGTCTAAAAATTGCATAAAAAATCCCGAAAAAGGGGTGAAAATGTCTTGGTTCCTTCCATTAGGGGTCTAATTGGATGAAAAAAGCCCGCGGAAAGGGGTGGAAAATTTCCCTAATTGGTTCCTTCCATACTAAGGGGATCCTTTCGAAACTCAGGAACAAGCATATGTGTACCCTAAAATTAAGGAGTGGGGGGGGGGGGCGGTGGCTTGCACTAGTGCGGGGCAAGGCCACTAATAGAGGCCTGAGCCGATCAGGCCTGTGGCCTGATTAAAATGTTCTAATTATTGTATACCGGTATATTCCAACCAAAAGGAGAAACATCCTCAAATCATCTTGATAGCCCACACATATTTAATCCTACATTTGGGCCTACAGGGTGTTAAGGCTACTACAGTGCCGGAAAGTGGTATTGCATTTTTTTTCTTGAATTTGTATTTTTTTCAACTAAACTAACTTTTTACTGAATTATAGGCCCGTATTCTAGAAGCCTCCTTAACTCTAAGGTCCACTTTAATCTTTTGTATTCTACCCTGCAAACAATAGCTAAAGGTAGACCTTAGACTTAAGGAAGCTTCTAGAATACGGCCCATAATTTTTTTATTACCGCCACGCGGCCGAAATAATTACCGCCGTGCGGGCCGCAGGGCGCCACGAGGCCGTAGGCCTATAAATTACCGCTGTGCCCGTATTGATTAATTGCACCCTTTTGACTCATGATTGGACGACCACAGATCGTTCGGAACTTGCGTCCATGACCATAAACAATCAGGAAAACGCAGCCCTGTTAATCAGATATCCCCTTACATCACTGCGGCGCCAGGCTTGGTGAAGCTGGGCCCCTGTCGCCCCACGCCCTAATCAACGTAATTGGCCTCTCTTGCTTTGGTTTCATATATTGTCTCCTTCAAGCAAACTTTGAATAAACAGTCCAAGCAGGAAAACATTTTAACCCTTTCGTTACTGGCTGTTTCTTACAAAATTGGATGTTTTCCATGTTTCGCCTGGGTGACACCAAAAATTCATGAGTTTTTTAATGTCATTACCGTATTGCAAAAAGCCGACGAAATATGGGCTGGTATTCATAAAAGTTAGCAAATGCTGTTACTTAAGATTTACACAGCGAGGTCCAATGTAAATGTACTGCAAAACTTGAAGTAAAAGCATTGTTACCTGTTATGAATATCAGCATTTTTGATATCAGCCATGCGATGGTCTTCCGTCTGACCTATTTACAGGTGCTGCCATCTACGAGAAATCTATGAAAGTAAAGCCAACGTTGAAGGTACGTGCCCATGAAACTGTTCTGCTCGGTTTGGTATCTGATCCTAGATTCGAAGCCCAATCCGTTATCGCTTCTCGGCCTATTGGCTAAGATCAAAGTGTAGTATCTGTTCTTATCAGCTTAATATCTGATACGCGCCTCATTGAGGTGCTACGATATTAAACTGATTTTTGGTCCTCGGCGAGATGTCAAGGGCTTGCTCCGCTCTCGCCACGGGTTGGCCTGGTATTGCAGTACCTCCAGGATCGGCCCATCATAAACAAACAAAGAATAGAATTTCCTAATAAACAACCTCTCCCTTGCGGTGACTTCCCATTTCGCCAAATCCCATTTTCCCAAGTCCCATTTCGCCTAGTCTCGGTCACCCAGCCGCTGTTTCGAATCTGGGGATCGAACAAGCGTCTGGGTCATAACGCCACTTTTTCTGTTACGAGCAGACCCACACTTGACACTAGCGGCGAAATATCGTGCCTCATTTCACCACTAGCGTAGGTGGAATGCCGCCATTTTGGATTTTGCCGGCGCGCATGTAGAAATAGTTCGGTCGGCCTAATCACACAATTCTTTCTAATTAGTATTCAGTTCATTTCTAATACCACTTGATATCAACACGAAGTCCTTTTAGTCTGAAAACATTCGCCTGGAACCCAACAGCACCACTTTTCAACATCATCTATCGTCTAGCGTAGATGCCACTGGGTTGGCGGTGACACGGCTGGCCTGTTCACGATGGTTAAAAACCTTTACCAAAATGTAGTAATCTGCACTACTTTCAAGATGGAAACCTAGCACCTGCGCTAGTGGTGTTATAGAAGATAACGCCATCTAGTGTCAAGTGTGGAGCAGACCAAGATCCTGGTCTGGATGCTGATTGGCTAATCAGGGACAGAGCTAGTCATTCATTCCCATCCACCGATTCCTCCCATTTGAAAATCACAATCCGGCTGCTGATTGGGCAAGAGAAGTGATCATGTGACCTCATCATGGCGACGACCACATAATGTCAGTTGGGATTTCTCGACGTCTTCTACCATACGGATACACAATTCCTGCTTAGTTTTCAGCCTGATATTCAACTCCGATAAGTTGATGCTGTCCAGTAAGTTGTCTCAGATCACTTCACCGATCGATTCATTGCCAGCTTCAGACATTTTGGAAGGTTGTGAGGTGAAATTTTATCCATCAATTGAAGCAGCCATCTTATGTCACGTGACCTGCTACAGCATTACCCACAATGCACTGTATCACAAGAATAACGGCGTTCTGGGCCAGACGTTTGTGTAGCAGTACTGCGGAACGAAACGGCTGGCTGCGCGAGACTACATTTCGCCCAATTCCGATTTGGCCAAATTGGCAAATTCCCATTTTGTCAAAATCCCATTTTGCCAAATTCCCAATTTGCCAAATTCCCATTTGGCCAAATTACCATTTTGCCAGATTCCCGTTTCGCCAAAAATTTGCTTGACACCCCTGTGTTCTGTACTTGTCAAGTTATATTCTTTGGTTTTTGAGGGGGGTATTTTGTCCGCATCTCAGCGTCTTTCTTATATTTCCTTATTATGTAAAGATCCAGACCATTCTGAGAACATGAAGAATTGGCGCCCTATATCTTTGTTAAATGTTGATTACAAAATATTACATGTATCCAAAGTTTTGACCAATCGTTTGTCTAAAGTCATGGAATTTATTGTTCATTCGAATCAAACTTCTGGGGTAAAATATCGTTCTATTTTGGACAACGCCCATCTTCTTAGGAATATTTTTGATTTTGTTTCAGAAAGGGATCTCCCCTGTGCATGGATTAATCTTGATTTTGAGAAAGCTTTTGATAGGGTTAATTGGTCTTTTATGTTCAACGCATTATCTTCTTATGGTTTTGGGGAGTCCTTTATCAAGTGGATCAAAATTCTTTACAATGATGTTCGGTCTTCTGTTATTGTTAATAATCATATTTCTCAATCCTTTTCTCTTTCACGGGGGGTTCGTCAGGGTTGTTCTATTTCACCTTTATTGTTTGTTTTATGTTTGGAGCCTTTGGCCATTAGGGTCAGGAATGATGGGGATATTTCTGGTTTAACATTGCCAGGTTCCACGCGGCCTGTGAAACTGTCTGTTTTTGCTGACGACGCCACTGGGGTTGTGACCACAGACCGTGGCATGACCCGCTTTTTCTTTCACGTTGATTGTTTTTGTTGGGCGTCGGGTTTTAAGGTGAATCTTTTTAAGTCCAGAGGATTCTTTTTGGGCAAGTGGAAGACCAGGAGTGATCACCCGTTTGGCATCTCGTGGCCCGACCGGGTGAAGCTCATTGGGATCCCATTTGGGTATGGTTTAACCTCTGATGACTTGTGGCACCCAATTTTCTTGAAATTTCAGAAAGTTTTAAATATCAACAAGTTTTCTGGTTTATCTTTGAAACAAAAATCTATGATCATTAATACTTTTGCTTGTTCCAAGATTTGGTATATTGGTTCTGTTTTTCCCATGCCCTTGTGTACTATTTGAATTTGTTCCAGTCTTCTATTTTTAAATTTCTCTGGCCCAATTTTGAGCCTATTAATAGAGGTACGCAGTTTTTACCTTTTAAGGACGGTGGACTGAATGTTGTTAATGTCAAGTTTAAATTATGTTCTTTGCAGGTTAGACACCTCCTGCGTTATATTTCTTTACCGGAGGCCGAGTGGGTTTCTTTCACAAGTGTTTGGTGTGCTTTGGAGCTTAGAAAATTTCAGAATTCTTTATGGTCCAACCTAGCTCCACATTCTTTATCTCCTACTTCTTTTTACAAGTCCGCTTTGGAATCCTTTTCTATTTTTTCTAAGTTAGCTCCTGATTTTGATTTCACTCAGCCTGCCTCCGTTAGTTCTATTTACTCCATCTTCTTAGATTCAGTGACCGTTCCGCCTAGGTCCATTCGTTTATTTCCATCTGTGAATTTTAAGCTTGTTTTTGATAATTTGCATAATTCTGCTATTGATCCTTCGTCTCGAGACGTTTGTTATCGTTTAATCATGCAGGTTTTGCCGGTCCAGTATGTTCTTTCCGTCTGGTCTCGCGGTGCTATTTCGGGACCGGCTGTTTTTTGTTCTTTTAAATGTGGTAATTTTCATGAGACTTATAATCATCTGTTTTACACATGTTCTGTTGTTTTACCTCTTAGAAAATTTTTGAAGTCTATTGTTCTTAAGCTTAATTGTCAGTTTAATTTTGAAATGATTTATCTTCTTAGCTTCAAACAAACTGACAAGCAATTGAGATATTTGTTGTTGTTTCTTTTTTCTGAGTTTGTTCGTACTGTGTGGATTCATCGAAATTTAGTCAAATTTGAAAATAAGCCCCCTTCATCTAATTCTCTGATTTTGTTTTTTGTAACCCGCATTAAGCTTAGAATTCGTTGTGATTTTGTTCGTTTTTCTCCTTTAGTTTTTCAAGATATTTGGTGTCGTGATGATTTCTTTTGTTCGATTCAGGAAAATGGTGAATTGTGTATAAACCTCAATGTTTAATTTCATGTATTTCTGTTGTGTTTGCTTACTTTTGGTTCTCCGCTTCGTACATATTTCATTATGTCATTCATGTAAAATTGTTCATGATTCACTTGGTCCAGTCAGTTTATTTATCCATTAATTATTTGTCATTTGACTGTGTTGAGATTCATAAATTTGTGCATGCTTTGTTTTGTTAAATATTATGTGCCCTGTTATATTTATGTGATTTGGTTATAATTCATTTAATTTACTGTTATTTATGTACATAAGTCATCTGGTTGTGCATTGTTTAGTTATTTATCAATACTTTAAATAAGTTGTAAAAACATGTATAATTTCGTTCATTATAATTTCATTGGTTGCATTTGCTTTCCCTCTATGTGGAGTGGCGCCAGGCTGTTGTGGCGTGTTGATGCCTGGAGCCTGGCGATGCTCCACGGAGGTTTATTTTGTTAAATTTATTGTAAATATGTATAAGTCTTACATTATAATTATAATTTGTGTAAATTACTCATTTGATTGAATTTTGTGTGTTCTGTTTTGAAGTTTGGTTGTTGTAAGTGTGCATTTTGTTTTCATTTAGTTAACGCCCGTAAATCTTTGTTTTTGTAAATAAGTCATTTGGTTGTGTCTCATGTAAAAAGTTGTGTTCCATGTAAATAAGTCATTGATTTATGTTAAGGTTTGAAATGTTTGATTTAGTTTGTCTAAGTTTCTGGTTTATAATTTTGTATAATTTTGTAATTTTGTTATTTTAGTTTGCCTTAGTTTCTTATTTAGTAATCATCATTTGTTCTGTTCTGTTATTACATGTACGGGCTATGTGCAATAAACCACACCTTCTTTATGAAAGAAAAAAAGTATCTGTTCTTATCAGCTTAATATCTGATACGCGCCTCATTGAGGTGCTACGATATTAAACTGATTTTTGGACCTCGGCGAGATGTCAGGGGCTTGCTCCGCTCTCGCCACGGGTTGGCCTGGTATTGCAGTACCTCCAGAATCGGCCCATCATAAACAAACAAAGAATAGAATTCCCTAATAATTAACCTCTCCCTTGCTCTCATCGCCCATGACAAACGACCTTACATCACCTATCGAAAGACAGGGGCCCCGTGTCATGGCCATCTTGTCCAAACAAGGCTATCGACTATGGCAAGCCAAAGCGGAATTTATTCAAGAAAACAAATATCCCTTCAAGAACAAAAATTTATATGCAAGAAATTTGAAATTGTATTCAAAATGTATAAAAATGAAACAGGCAACTCGGTCTTGATCAATTTCCCACACAAAAGCCGTCCATTGTATACAATGGTATAGGACCGAGTTTCGGTGTGCTGCCCTCTATCGTAGCTAGGATGCCCACTCGAATGGTCTCGGTTTTAAAGGAGCACGGTATTGCCACTTTTTCTCGACAGCCGGCGCCACTGCACCACTCTCCAACCCGAGGGACTAACTACGTTTCGGCGAATGACCCGATTTACTGCGTACATTTTGTAATGCATTTTTGTAGTTCGTCTTACTGCCGCTGGGTGGCTCCCTCTACGTCGGCAGTCAAATAACGCCTTTGAGATCCAATACCGTGCTCCTTTAATAGTAGAGAGGTTGCGCAGCTTTCCTACTCCGGTTTCAACTACCAGCATGAATTGGAGTCCGCTGTATAGACATCCTTGATAAAAAACGCTTTGATGGACGTTTGCAAGTCGTAAAATGCCATAACTTTGGCAGAATAATTTCGACTCGTAATCGGAAGTGCACGTAAATCGCAAATGTTATAGTCGTGTTTCAAGTCGTAACGACTAGGATTACGACTTAATATTCATTATTTATCCGCACTTCCGATTTATAAGGCCAAATTTTTCTGCCTTCAATTTATGGTGTTTGGCGAATTGAAACTTTCTATCGAATCGTTTTTATCAAGGATGTCCATAGCGGACTGCAATTGATTCTCGTAGTTGAACATGTTGAAGTCGGAGTCGGAGCCGGGCCGCTGCGTAACCTCTCTATCGCGTTGTACGGTACAACCGGACTTAGTTTCCAGGGGGACTCAGATAGCTGTCACACCGATCAGGGGCAGATCCACGATTTCGGAAACGAGAGGGCGCCCTGTGCTAGAAACATTGAAATCTGCAGTGAATTTCAATGATTTGCTCCAAATTTCTGAATTTGAAGATCGATTTTACAGATTTGTTGGCTTGCCATAGGTAGAAGGGGGAGGGCCGTGCGCCGGGTGCGCCCAACTCGGACCGGATCAGCGTCTGCCGATTACATGTTTGTGCACTGTCATAAAGACCATCATTTCAAAATCAGTGGGCCCACATAAACCAGTAGTGTGTCCACGAAACCCTACCATTTTCAATGAACCAAATTCAATTTGAAGGTCCACAGAGGGTTGACCCGAGCTCTTGAATTTCCTCCATGAATGAGGATAAGAAAATGTACAATGCCTGGGAGGTTACACCCCCCCCCCCCCC
>NMRB01001045.1:91598-107058 GCA_002633025.1 Notospermus geniculatus | reverse complement strand
TATTGTCCAGCACAATGCTTTTATACACCCGGTGCGTCCGTGCGCATAGGCCTATTTTAATGACAATAAGGAGGTTACTTTAATAGCCCGCGTATTTCGAAAAGCGTAGGCGTGTTTAGGCCAAAATATGACAATTTTGGGAAGACTTTTCTCTTCCATCAGGCATCGCACTTCAGTGGTTTCTTTTCATTTGGCAGCAGTATACATGTATTTGTGCGCAGGGCGCAACGTTGAGATTTTTTCACTATTCAAGACCAATTTTTGGCACAAATTACATAATTATCATTACAACTAAGAATTAGAATTTGCAAATTAACTCAACGTCGGCACCTGCACATATGTATTCCCCAACATTTTGTGGTAAAACGCCAGGTCCCAGCCGAGAAGTCTATGACGAAAAAGTCAAATGGGGGTCTCATTGTTTGCTTAATTAGCTGATTAATGAAAGATGAAAGCACATCGTTTTCAATTCAGATGTGTAGAACAAGAGTAGCCATTTCATAGAAATACATGTAATCGATGCTACCTTTTTGCTTGAAGAGAATATGAATTGTTTTCAGTCGCCATTTGCAGGGCGCTTCCTTATGGCTACCGCCCCCTTTGTGAACTAATATGCGTACCAGCAACCCAAACGTTGCAATATTCAATATTACAAAATATTTTTGTTCCAAAAATATATTCATTCATGAATGGTAAATATTCATTCATGAATGGTAAATATTCATTCATGAATGAAAAATATTCATTCATGAAAAAAATATTTGTTCATGAAAAAAAAAATATTTATTCATGTCTATAGTTTTAAGTAATTCATATATACAATGATGAATTTTCAAAAAATATGCGTATATCGTGTAATTCTAGACACCATCACCTGGGCACTATGTTTTATCCGGCGGACGAATGGGTTAGTAAATCGCCGGAACTGAGGACCCACTTCAGTTTCAAGATGGCGCGTATTGTTATACAGCCGAGCCGGACTCCCGACAAATCCCGAAGTACCCGAAGGAGGCCGGGCGAGGCCGAGCCGAATGCGCACTTCAGTGGTTTCTTTTCATTTGGCAGCAGTATACATGTATTTGTGCGCAGGGCGCAACGTTGAGATTTTTTCACTATTCAAGAGGATTCGGGAGATATTCAAAAAGTTCATTTTTGACCAATTTTTGGCACAAATTACATAATTATCATAAAGAATTAGAATTTGCAAATTAACTCAACGTCGGCACCTGCACATATGTATTCCCCAACATTTTGTGGTAAAACGTTAGGTCCCAGTCGCCTTGTTGCCGAGAAATCTATGACGAAAAAGTCAAATAGGGGTCTCATTGTTTGCTTAATTAGCTGATTAATGAAAGATGAAAGCACATCGTTTTCAATTTAGATGTGTAGAACAAGAGTAGCAATTTCATAGAAATACATGAAATCGATGCTACCTTTTTGCTTGAAGAAAATATGAATTGTTTTCAGTCGCCATTTGCAGTGCGCTTCCTTATGGCTACCGCCCCCTTTGTGAACTAATATGAGTACCAGCCCTTAAGTATGGCAACCCAAACGTTGCAATATTCAATATTACAAAATATTTTTGTTCCAAAAATATATTCATTCATGAATGGTAAATATTACGAATTGGTAAATCGCAGAACGGGAAAAGGCGATATGGGAAAAGGCGAAATGGGAATAAGGCGAAATGGGAATAAGGCGATTTGGGAATAGGGCGAAATGGGAAAAAGAAGGCGATACGGGAATAAGGCGAAAAATCGTTGGTTGCCGAGAGGAGAGGATTCCGAACCCCTGGATCCCCACCCCCGAACCTGACCTGAAGAAGACAGCACAAACATGACAAAAGCCGTCAGGTACCGTAAATGTAGACCATTACTTTTGTGGCCTGCCAGTTTTATTCACGTTGCAAAATCTCGATCAAAGCCAGCCGTGGTGGAATAAATTACGGAGTTCTTCATGTGAGCAGGCAGAGGTTACTGAGTATGTCTGGTAAAAGACGGTCGAGATCCCATTGTGGTAACATGAATATAAAAGAGCCACGGTGAGCGTCAACAAGATTTCTGTTTACGAACTTAAATTTATGATTATCATAAAATATTTTAATAGCGACAAGGACTCCAAAACTGATCCAGATCCCAAAATATCGGTGTCAGGAATGAAAAATGGTCATTTTTTGTTTGTTTTGAGCGTTTAGAAGATTTCTGAGAAGACAAAGAAATACGGGGGCTTGTTTGTGATATCAATGAGTCTCCCAAACAGCGACGTACAAGAATGTCAAATCGTAAAACGATATTATAACCATAAATGGAATGGGACAAACATCACTGACTCGCTTTTAATTTGTGCCGTCTAGGGTAGGCCTATTTTTGAAATCAATCAAGTAGTGCAATCCAAAATGACAGAAAATCACAAAAACCAAATCACCGCATTGATACGCCACACCGATAAATTATTCCCAATAATTCCCCCAGCACGGATCTAGTGGCATGACTTATATGTCAGGTCGTGGCTTTTCCCACAGAATTCATGAATCATTTCACAGTGCTTCAGCACCAACTCAAATTCCTACCTTCCTGATTCGTATAAAGGCCGTGATCCACTAGTCCCGATTTTTCGCCGCAGGTGGTCGCAGGCGAACTCACGGCCAGGTTACGACCTGATCTGCGGTCTCGCCTGGGATCGGACCGTAGCAGTGGATCAGCTGCAAGGTTTTCGCCGCAGACTGAACTATGGTCAATTTCATACTGCGACCGCCTCAGGCAGGAACTTTCAGGTGGAAGGCCGCCTTTAAGCGGGTGATCCACTGTTGCGATTTTGGTTTGAGACGGGGTTGCGTTCCCTTGCGGTTACCCTATATGGCAATCGGAAGTCCATATAAGGTAACCGCAAGGGAACGCAACCCCGTCTCAAGCCAAAATCGCAACAGTGGATCACCCGCTTAAGGCCTTGCGATCGGATCAAACATGTTTGATTTTGTCGTAGGTCGTAAAGACGCCGGAGCAGATTATCCAATTGAAACAGGTTATTTATTGACGTAAGTTTTATAAGCGCGAATTCCAAAGCCATAAACCATTTCCTAACGATGAGTACACTGGATGAACGTTCAAGTCGAGAGGAAAATACAGGCGAGGGATCAAAGGAGAAGATTGCCCAGCTTGTGGAACAGTTGGGCGTTGGACACCGGCGTCGCGCTCTCCCTGTTCCTGATCCAGGGGCGCACCCAGAATCTTCTCCGTTTTCGTCCTCCCTCGACCAGAAGGTACTCATCGTCTTCAGTTTCTGCCAGGACAGCGACTACAGCTAATAGCGTTTCTGACTGCATCTTAAAGTCTCGTCTTAATATAATGGATCTACTTTTGAACCTGCAACAGTTGGTCTCAGGCCGTCGCAGACTTAATACTTGATCGCAGGCGAACGTACATGTACGGCGGCCTGCGATCATGTCGTAGATCGTAAGCTCGCCTGCGGCGGCGACTTATTTAGGCGTATCTTAACTGCGCCGGGACAGTGGATCCTTTAAGGAACATGGTCAAGCATCGCCATCAGGTTTCCTTCCAGCCCGGCCTGATGTAATCACGCAATCATTTTTACAACGCAAAATTTTATAGCAGGTGTTCTCAAATCTAGGACAAATTTGCGTTCAGAATTGGCGTTTTCGCGTTCTAAATAGTGTTCACATTTTGTGAAACCCTTAAAAAAGGGGCCTAAATATTTCCAACGGCCGGCG
Organism: Notospermus geniculatus; assembly: GCA_002633025.1. Classification (NCBI taxonomy): domain Eukaryota; kingdom Metazoa; phylum Nemertea; class Pilidiophora; order Heteronemertea; family Lineidae; genus Notospermus; species Notospermus geniculatus. Next base: position 103,331 of record NMRB01001045.1, on the reverse strand, counting down.
ACCTATTCTCTAGATTAATGTTTGGAGGATAAATACATTACAACATAGCCAAAATCCCACACACGACAAATTAACGTAATTATCAGAATGCAAATTTTTTTCGCGTTCTGACTTTTTACAGTGTATCATTCCCTCATGATTCTGTTAGGCAAATTTTCTTCTGGAGGCACTTTTTGTCGAAACTCACGTGGAATCCAAACCTGAAATGAGCTAGCTCGAGCCCATCATTACCAAGGAATCAATTCCCGGCATCTTCACCCCTAGTATAAATAAAGTCGTCTCTTTTCAATTTGATTTAGATTTGGGTGTTTCACATTGTTAAATAATACATTTAAAGCGAATCGAAATCGAAAAAAATTGATTTAGAAATAGAATTTGAAAGGGGATGAATTTTCGGGAAAAAATGTAAACAAACTTCTCCAGAATGTCAACAAAGAAATTTTCGTGCATTCTGATTGGCTGAATTTTGTGTGTACAAACACCAGCCAAATGTAAACAAAATCCGCTGTCGATTCGCTTTAAATGCTGTAAAAGATGAGACCCATATCTCCGGCTGTCCTTGGTTAAGTCTTCATCCGTTGCCTGTGCTGGTCCAAGTGGAGGACTTTGTTGACTGGCCGAGGGGGCATGCAATGTGTCTGCCACCAGACTTTTAACATTGCGCTCAATATTCAATGGGTTCGGCCTCAAAACCTAGTTTAGAGGCGGCCAGTCCAAGCATAACATTTTACGAGAAAAATCAATGAAACTAACGCAGTAAAGTCACTTTGAAAAGCAAAAATGAATGTTTATTAACGAGTAAAAGCAACAATAAAAGATACATGTATGTACTATAGAGAGAATTTAGAGCTATCAGACAAGGACAACCGAGAAAAAGTGAAATTACAAAGGAAACAATAGGGTTCATGATGAGTTAACAATGGTAGCAAGACATCCATGGTCTAGTTAATCCCTTCTAAAACAGAAACTACCCTTCAGATTCAACATTACATAACTGAACGAAAAAGCAAAATGACATCATTTAAACATTATTATTAATCCTTGTCCAACTGACTGACTTCATCCAAATGAAAACTCACAATCAACTTGACAAGAAAATCAGGTCATCAACATGAAACTATCAGAAATAGTGGTTAAATGTCCATCCTTTTGCTTTGTTAATAGTTACGCTTGGTACTTATCTTGGAGGAATTATATTATATAATTCCTCCAAGGTACTTATATATTCTTGATAAAATTGATAGAACATGTACAGTACATGTATTCTACCAAAAAGATTCACCGGTACTCTAATCTTTTACCAGAATCACTGATAATTCTTGATTATTTTTTCCCCACCCCCGGCCCTTTAGTTCAATAAACTATTTTAACTCAACTCTAATTCTATCACACTAAACTATTTTAACTCCAACTCTAATTCTATCACACTAAATAGAATGTTATACTAAGTAAGCCTAATATGCAATGATTGGTAAATTGGGAAAGTTGACCAATCAGCGTTCATCTTACATAGAGGCTGTATGAAAGATGGCTTGAGATTGGGCGTTCATAGGAAAAGGTGCGGCCATATTGGCCGTCTGAACGAAATCAGATTTTCACTGGAATATATTCGAACCTACCTTCCTCATCATTTCAGTTTCTTAATATACGATCTGTCAAATAAAATCACATGTTCTACAGCAGTCTGATGAATAATGAATGACCATTGAATGACTACACTAGAGTTGTGGATATCCCAAAAAACAGCACAAAAACGACACACAGTATTCACCTCTGGGATCTCTTCTACATAGCGCCTGTGACGAAGACCCCGATTGGGGTCGAGAATTTGCGAAATATTCGGAAACGACGTTCCGATTTATTGTACACTAGAGTTGTGTATTAATCAAGCTCACTATTATCATCATCATCATTATCGGATTCTCGTGGAGAACCAAGGGCCGCCGCCGGGGCTAGGCCTACTTCATCACGTGGTTCAGCATAAATCTTAAGATCGGTCCTATCAGAGATATTTCCCCTATAGGTGCCACGCACCGGGAATTTCAACGACTTTCCACTGCCAAAATCGATGTGGACGTCACCTTCGTATTTGGTTTCGATGTAGTCGCCGAACACGAAACCAGTAGCATAAATAAGACTGTGCGGTGGGCAGGTGGCGTACCATGTCCACGTCTTCTCAATTTGCTCAGACACCGAGTTGCACTCTTTGCCTACAATCCATTTCGCGATACCGGTTTTGTCGTCGATACGAACCACAGGTGTGCGGGCTACGACGGGCTCATTCTCAAGGCAGCTCTCCAAGCCGCTCGTTGCAGTTCCGGTCCATGACCGCTCCTTGATCACCTTCTGCGTCAACGAAAACGAATAGGGCACTTCTTTCGACGAGTAATTTGGGGGGAAGGATTTTTCAGCGAGCTGGGTGGGAACGGGTATCTCACACTTGTCGAGATCGGGATATCTGACATCCTCCAGGCGAATGTTCTCGATGCGTTTCAGCACAGCGAATCCCAGACAATCGATACCCTGGAGGGTGGACCGTCCGAACATCCCGCAGACGAAACCAGAATGAGGCATCTCGTACAAGTAATGACGATAGGGCCTCAGCCCTTCGGAGCGGATATCGAATATCTGGTTTTTACTGGTTTCCATCCAGATGGAACCAAGGTGGAGAGGGGCGTCATCGTTCTTCTCGCCACTAGCCTGAAAGTTAAGTTCTGTCACCTTCTCCCCGGGGGATAAATCCAATGAAGTTTTCTTCCCCATCCTGATACCAAAGAGCTGTTTGGCGCCGTTGCTCATCGTCATCTCTACGCCTCTGATGCAACAACCGTCCTTCCACGCCTGGATCCTGGTCATGACCGCGCCCTTGTCGTGCTTTACGAATATCTGTTCAGCAAAGTCTTTTCCACCTTCGCCACCCGTGGCTTTATTGGTGCAGAAGATGTCGGTGTCGATACCGTTGATTTCTACGAGATCGGGGTCGTGGCGCGGCATGGTTGGGAGTTGGTCTGTTCAGACGAACAAGTTTGGCTTGTTTTGGAAGTTTGAAGTTCTGTCTGCGGTAGTTCAGGTTACATCGGGCCAGACTAGGCAGAATTCCAGTTTTCTTTTCCAACGGCACGTCACCCAACGCCCCACCACTGGCCAATTAGCGGCTGTCACCGATTCACTCAGTCCCGCTGGCCAATCAGCCGTCCAGAAGTTAAACATCATGGGTGAAAACATGGCCTACATGTGTCTGTAGGCCTACCACCAATCTGGACATTTCGTGATTTGTGACCCAACCTCGCTGCCAGGCTAGCCAGTTAAACCACCCGTGCATTTTGTGGTTGGAAAGTACATGTAACGAGGATGGTCACAAATTCAGCCATATTCTATCAAATTGCGATAATATCCATGTACTCGCATGAACTACATGTAGGCTACTAGTATGTCGTTGAACAAAAATAACGAAATTTTCTATTAAAACAGAGAAGGTATAGGTGTACAGAAAGACTGACAGTGATATTTAGAAATTTTCAGATTTAGGCTATTGCAAATGTTAACGATCTATGATGAAAAAAACTGTTATTATAAAACTACATGTAACAGCGGGAGTCAGCCCACAAACACCAGAAACAACCGGCTGGAAACATGCAGCTTCCCACAGCGAAGTCCGTCAACAGGCAGGGTCGTATTTAGCGGGGAGGGGCCAGGGGGCAGCAGCCCCCAGAGCCAACCAAAAAACATGATTTTCATGCAGATTTGGGGCAAAAAATGGCAAAAAGAGGTCTTCTGCCCCCAAAGAGGCTTTTGCCCCCCCCCCAGGACCAAAAAGCTAAATACGGCCCTGCAAGGGTTTGTGCGAGTAGTGTAGTCGGAGGGAGGAGCGATGTCACAACCCTAATTTGGTAGTCAAGGTGAAAAGACTTTTGACGTTGTTTCTGTGCGTGTGGAGTGGATCGATTTCAACGAAACTTCCATCAGCTGAACATTACGGGGGCAATGTTGCTGCGGTTGATGTTCAGAAACCAATGAGGGAGCTGCCCCAATTTTGGTGAAAAATATCGTTTTTGAAGATCGCCTTGGAAATCTTAAGTGGTGATTAAAATCACTTTCGTTTTGTTTGAGGTTAGGCCTACCGGTACCTAGAATCTTGGAGGAATTATATATAGGCCTACTATCAATAGGCCTATAATTCCTCCAAGCTAGAATTAAACTTTCAGAACAAAAATTCAGGAACCATCCAGCACAAATTCTTTGCCATCTAATTGGGCAATGTATCTTTATTCTCATTATTCCATTTGACTCTTCATTCAACTGCTTCCATAACAGACCTATCAATAGGATCAGCCAACCAGGATTCAGTGAGGATAATAAAGAGATCTACTGGAGCGCCCTCTGGACGATGGTGTAGTAATTACTGGCTATGTTTCTGTCTGAACATTTCATTTTGACAAGATAAGAGAGGCGTAAGACAAGGATGTCGATGTCCTTCATGTCCTCTGTTATGTGATTGGAGCCGACAACCTGGCCCAAATTTTCAAAGCTGTTTTAACGCTGAAATGCATTTTAAAAAGATAAAACAATGTTTTTAGGAAAAATAATATTTTCGAGGTTGTTTTAGTTTTAGAACACTTCGACGAAAACGCATTACTTTCATATTTCCCAAAAGGTTTTAAAAGCATTTAGCTAGAGCAAGGTAGGGGCATGTCTAACTTCCCGTTGGCTTGTTTTGTCTCAGCGACAGAGAACTCAGGTGTTAGGCCTATATCTGCCAGTGTTTCTGTGGGTCAGTGTGTCCCCTTATTCGTTGGGAAACGCTGACAGATAGATCCAAATGTTTCTCCGTTTATCCCCTATTTTCAAAGTCGCAACTTATTCCGCCAGACGAAAAGGAGGGAACACTCACAGATGGGACCACTGGCAGGTTACACCGGGCCCATACTTTCGAAGCAGTTTTAATGCTAAAATGCATTTTCTAGCACTTGCAGGCCCCCGGTGCAGGCCTATGCCACTAGAAATTAATCATCCCCACACATAGCCTACAGCGGTGTTTCAGGGGGCCGATTTCACAAAGCAACGTTTAAGACTTAGACGCGTGTAACTTCACAAAATGCACACACTTCCACCATGCATTTGACGAAGTTACACGCGTCTAAGTTGTGAAATCGGCCCGCACTCTTTCCCAGAACCATGTTGAAACACATTTTAACACTTTTTTAAAACGCTGGCGTGAAACAACGTTTCAGTAAGAACCCCGGCCCCCCCCCACTCAGGGGTCAACCATACCGCATGCTCGTTCCAATTTTCGCGGGAAAAGGGGTCATTTTCGGCAGCAGTCTTCGGGAAAAAAATCCCGAAAAACACTTAAAATAGGGGTACTTTGAATGACTTTTCTCCCGAAAAATTCTTTAAAAGGGGGCAAAAGTTTCTCTTCCCGAAAAAATAATAAAAAGGGGTTTGAAAGTCCTATTCTCAACGAAAAAGCTTGTAAAAAAGGGGTGAAAATCCCTTGGTTCCTTCAAAATTAGGGTGTCTAATTGCATAAAAAATCCCGAAAAAGGGGTGAAAATATCTTGCTTCCTTCCATTAGGGGGTCTAATTGGATGAAAAAAGCCCACAGAAAGGGGTGGACAAATTTCCTTGGTTCCTTCCATAAGGGGGTCCTTTTCAAACTCAGGAACAAGCATATGTGTACCCTAAAATTAAGGAGTGAGGGGGCCGGGGTAAGAACAGCGTTTTATCTTAAAGCACTTTTCAAAATGAGAATTTAAAATGCGTCTTACGTTAGAACAGATTTTTGTTAAAACAGGCCGGGTTTCTGATAAAACAGCTTCGAAAAGGGCCCCCTCTGGCCACGGAACTGTATAGTTCGTAATTAGTAATTCGTAATTACCGCAAAATACATCACGTGATATGGGCACGACGTCACATTATTTATGGAAGTATTCACTTGATGACGTCATCAGACTGCACGATATCTGGAAGATTTAGCAATATGTTTTGTTTACCATGTTTACCACTTCTCGTCGGGATCGGGCGGACGTCGGTTAGGCTAGCTGTCAAAACATTTTCGGAGATTGGTGGATTCTGCGTGGAAAAATAGCTGCTTTAATCTCTCTTCGATTCACATTTATAATAAATAAGTCGTGTACAAACAAAATGTAGCGATCAATTCGATATTTCGCTCTCTCAACAAAGTTTTCGGCTGGTGTGGTCATGGTGGTGGTCGGGCATGTCGGGTGCAGTGGCAGTGCAGTGTGGTGTGCAGCGCACAGTGCATAGCAATAGTATACATTGGTCATATGGATGGAGTCCTGGAGCGGCAGTGGTTGTGGTATGCAAGAGTAATGATGTGAATTCCCTGTGTAGGCCTCTAGATGTACAATGCCCTTCATTTGACAGTACATAAAACATCATCATCGACATACGGTAAGTCGGTAGGGCCTAGGCCTACTACAAGGGAAGGCTAGCTAGCTTGCACCGGACGCACCGGACTAGCCTACCGGTACCGACCGTATCAATATCATATTAATTTGAACAACAAAACGTCAAAAGTAACAACTCTCAGAACTCTGTTCAGTTTTTTGTACCACTGTCACTGACTTACTCAGTGACTGAGTGTGTGACCACCAGTTGTCCGAGTTCCAAACATGCCATAAGCATGGCATGATGGCCAGATGTGTTGGCCTTTCGACTTTTTCATTTAGCTAGGCGTATATGGTATAGGTACCGCTTATCTGTCTGTGGGAGGTTGGCGAGTTCAGCTGCAAGAACAAGAGAGAAGAAGAGGGATTTTTGTTAGGCTAGTGACGACAGTAGGCCCTAGTGTGGACAAGTTGCCAGGTTACCAGCAGCACTCTCAGTAGCTTGGTCAGTGCAATGACAGACTGACTCGAAATGGACTGATGATGCAATTTAGTGGACTGGAGGATACAACCATCATAGACAACAATTAAATGCAGAGGGAGTAACAGAAATTGAATGTGAAATGTGATATCGCGAACTGGCTGCCAGAAAAAGGAAAAATGGAGGCAGCTGGTGGAGGATCCAAACAAAAGAATGGGTATTCTGGCTCAGTCGCTGGCATTGGAGGCGAACAGAATCTTATGGTAAGAATTCAGTTGGTCCTGGCGGGTATGCTCTCAACATACTTTTGTTAAAGTCGTGTTGTGAGAAGGCAGAGCACAAATCTGAGGTGATAGGCTATACCAATTACATGTACATCTGATGATATGCAATTGCATGGATGAAATATACTGGGATGGGATAGCAATCCTTCTTATTTCATTTTTAGGTTGCGCTGCGTATCCGTCCACTCAATGAAGATGAAATCCTTAGTGGTGCTACACAAATTACTCACCAGTTGGACAACAGTGTAAGTACCTTGAACGTACATGTATTGCTCCAGCTTCAAACAAAAGCATCAGATGTTAATAATTTGAAATTTTGTCCTATTTGTTTTCAAAACATTCTCTTATTTACATGTAAGTGTGTGTTGATTGAGATCTGTTGTCCTGTTTAGAAGAGAACCACTTGCAAGATTTGCTGGGTGGCTGAAAATGTATTGAATTGAAAAGACATTTTGTAGTAATTCCCTACCTACAGACTATGTCCATCAGGAATTTTTGCTTCATTAACCCAATAGCACATGTAGCACCTGAAATCGCCTGGAGGCACCTCTCCCTGTTGCACCCTAAAGTGCCATGAAAATGCCTCTGCTTTGACCTTGATTCAGAAGGTCACTTGAGGTCAATGAAAAGTCACCCAGTAACACTTTTTCAAAACAAAACTTACTGTTTTGAACTTTATATCTTTCCTGTTCCTGATGACAAATTTTGAATTGGCCTTACTGGAAGAAATATCTTGATCAGTCCACTATGTTGGTTTATAAAACTTTTACGCCAGGTGCACATTGACGCCAAATCTCAATGCGGCAGGGATGTTTTTAAAATTGACTCACCCAACGCTGCTGGACTTCATTCAGCTGGGTCAGTCGTTAAAAAACACCCCTTCCGCATTGAGGTTTGCTGCCAAAGTGCGCCTAGCCTTAGTCTGCATGGTTGTCATGGAACAGAACGTTTGAATCAAAAGTACTTCATGGTACATATTAATGTCACTTTATTTTTTTCTTAAAATTTTCTCTTTGTGAACGTCTAGAACTTCAGATTAAAAACCATGGCTTTGTTGTTTGTCTTTGAATTGTATATTCAGGGTAAAGAAAATAGTCTGAGGCTTAGAATGGCTTAGGTAAATAGGATCTACTTTGTAAAGAACTTTCATTGCTTAACATAAAGATATTTCATGTATTTATGAGGAATATGTTTGGTATCGCGATATGTGCTAATCTTACATGTGTCCTACCTCAAGACCTATACTTTCCCTGGGTTTAGGTTAAATATGGCTAATGGATGAGTTTTCTAAAATAGCACGTTGCCTGCATGTAAAGCGATGATGTCAATAAGTTGGTCAAATGCATTCATTTTTTGTACTCCAGAGATCTCAAGAGCAACACTGGCCACAGGTGGCAAAGCCCCTTTCCCAATCTCCTGTGCTTTTCCTACCCTACTTCCATGACTTTTGTCATTGCTGCATGGAATTTCATGAAGGAAGAGCCAATTTGCCCTTCTTTCGTGTCTTTGCTACGAAACTAAAAAAAACCCTGTACATCCAGAGAAGATAAGAGGAGTATTTGCTTTAAAAATACTCCTTGAAATCTCAAAATACTCCTCCATTCCAGAACTGAAAGGGTGAAATACTCCTTGAGATTTATCAGTTTGCAATACTTTACTAATGGAATACTCCTTTGAAGAGGGAAAATACTCTTCAAATTCGGAAGAGAAGAGTATGATACTCTTTGCCCTGAAAATTATCTAAAGCCCTGATGCATGTATTTATTATGAGCTGTTTGAACAAATTGCATATTGCACTGCACTTGCAGCCTCACTGATTTGATTGAGCATGTTGATTTATCCGGTTTGTCCTCCAATTATTCGGATTATTCTGTTTATGTGTTACCATAGCATCAAGTCTATTTATAGATTGATATTGGCCAGAATCATTTTACAGATAAAGGACAAAATGCTCATTAGTGAATCTAGTTATCGTCAACTCACTTCTGGTCCCTTGGTCCCTTTGGTCAGAGAATTTACTTCTGAAAGTGCACTTCACTGAATTGGGTAGCCCATTTTATGATATCAAAAATTTATATGAATTTTTGATGATATAAAACATCATTTGCAAGGAAGTCAAAGTACGCTTCTCAAACCAGATGTTGCTGACGAAACCCCCAAATAGAGTAAAACCAGAGAACTGATCAAAGTTGTGGTTTCTTTTTACCGGTATTTTATTTGATTGAGGTAAAAACTCTTTGTGCTTGTTTGAAGTGGCAACTTTACACTTGGGGCTGATTTCACAAAGGGTGTTTAAGACTTAGACACGTGTAAATTCACTAAATGCATGCACTTCCACCATGCATTTGACGAAGTTGTTACACGCGTCTAAGTCTTAAACGCCCTTTGTGAAATCGGCCCTTGGTTTCTCTTTGCTGACCAATGCAATGTATACTGTAAAATATTTTCTTGTCAAACTGAATCATGGAGCGAATAAACTTTCCTGCACAGGTCACATTTGATTGTCAGTTTCACCTCTATTCCTGAGAATGGATGCGACCAGAAGGAAATCCATAACATCACTGTGTGAAGTTTCTTCGCATGATGACCTGTGATGAACAACTCCTCACATCACATGGAGTTGGCAACTACGGTATATGTATGTATGGTACATGTATTTTGCAGCTGGAAGACACTCTCATGGCTACTAATAAAATGATGTTTTTATGATGTTACGATGTTATGATGTTTTTACTAACAAAATGATGTTTTTTTCTCTTTTAAAAAGGTGGTGGTGCTTATGGACCCTTCTGAAGATCCTGAAGATGTACTCCGTGCAAATCGTTCACGAGAAAAACAATTTGTCTTCGATGTTGCATTTGATGGCAATGCAACACAAGTAAGTTTTGACTCGTTCTGTGAATTTTGAGCCCTGTTTCCTTAGACTTCACTCCAGTCATTGATATTGAGGAAAGAAATGAGCTAACACTCCGTGATGGTGACTATGATCTGGGGTATTGAAAAGTCACTTTACAGTTCCCCATATCGTATAGTCACGAAAAAGTTACTTTTCAGTAACTCTGAAGTGGCTAATTTAGTTCATGGTTTTCACCAGTATTTTCATGAAAATTCAGGCGTGGTGGGTACATGTATGATGACAGAAAATAAAGAAGTGGCTAATCCATTTCAAAACCCAGGGTCCAGGAAAACTGACTCTTTTTCTAGCAAATGTCCCCAACTTGTGTGCATTTCACTATTTTATGACCGCAGTAAGCCACTGGATAGCGATGCAGTGGCCTACTCACTATGGCGCACAAACAACACAGTGTGTCAACATAATCATATGAAATCAATAGAAATAGAACTCATGTAGCATGACGTGACGGATGGATGGAATTCATGTGTACCTTTATTGGAGGATTAATAACTCCAAAATTAATATTTTTTTCTCAATTGGTCATTAATGGAAAAGCTGTGTCAGATATGATTAAGTCCAAAAGGGTTAGGATAAGGATAGACGATCTGTACCGTGATCTAGTTGATCATAAAGCTGTGCGTTATGCTCTGGTTGTGTGTGAGACCTAACCTGAAATTTATAGAAACTAGCAAGAACCCGTGGCAAAATCGGCGATTCTGAATTTGGCCGAGGTTGGAATGCACGGCACGGCTGGAATTGGTGCAACACGGTGTGCGGTAAGGAGAATTTCGAAAGCAACCGAAAAACACAGTTAAAAAAGTAAAATTGCTACCAGAACAAAGTCCTCTTTGCAAATTAAACCACCCGTTGCATATGGTGTCCTCTATAACCTTGCCGAATTTCGAGGCAAAACAAAGCTTCTAAGTGTGACTTTATTGAGCTGACTTCCAGCATTATTATATAGATACCTCTGATGCTCTAATACCGTATATGAAAGTTTTATGTGGAATAGGTCATGTCTAGCTGATTGTTGGATGCTCTGATTCTGATAACTAGTGGCTTGGGGGTCCTCATTGTTCAAGACCGAATTCTAGGTGAAGATAAAGTTTAGTGGGTAATAATGTCCACATGGGTTGGTTAAAGTTAAAGGCCCGGTTTACAATCCGATAATTGCCAATGTCAGTTTGCCCCCTGTGTTGATATTCTAAAGAATACTTAATCAGGCAGTAAGTGGTAATTTGAGGTTGGTATAAAGTGCAGGTTGTAGGTTAATGGAACTTAGGGTCCAATGGTGTAGTCAAATGCCTTGCTAATACTATTGCCTGCAGGTCATTCTGCAAACTTATTTTATACCAATCAGGGCCCGGTTGCACCAAAGGTCGTAGGTGCTGTCTTAAAGTTAAGAACAAAAATGGGTTGCACCATCGATGTCTTAGGACATCGTCGTAACGTTCTTGGCTATACAGTTACGACATGTCTTAGGGGTTGTCCCAAATTCCATATCTTACGATAAGAACTTAAGTTTGGTGCAACCGGGCCCAGGTTATTTGTGACCCAGCACAGCAAAATCAGTCGCATGTCGCTCAGAAGGTGAGCCTCAACGAACTAAGAATTAGATGACACCAGGAGAGAATGGGAGAAATAGATTGCTTCAGATTTCATAATAGACGGACAATATTGAAACTGACAAACACTTGGTCTCACCCTGCCAAACTAAGAGCG
>NMRB01001045.1:55438-66422 GCA_002633025.1 Notospermus geniculatus | reverse complement strand
GGCACGCCCCCTTGGATCCGCCACTGCTGATGATCAATGATGATCACCTGGGACAAGCGCCTGCTTTTTCTGAAGCAGGTCACAAATGTGCTCTAGGAATCTCCCACAAAGGAATCTATTGAAGGTTTCATTCTGTCATTGTTCTGCTGAACTAATATCATGGTCCCAATTGTGAAATCGGTTCCTTTTTGATCAAGTATGAAGAAATTTCTAACTTTGTTATCGTTATTTTCTAATGAAGATTTATCTGCTTGGAAATTATTGTAACAATTGCCAAATAGTGTGAATAAAAAATATTTTTTAAAGTATCTTTTCTCTTCTCAATTCATGTGGTTCCATATTGTGGTCAGCCGTGACCGTCTCTTCTGTATGGCAATGGAAGGGGCTCAAGATTCCGCCTCAGACGTCATCACTGAACACGGAGCGCCGTATTTCTGAAAGGGTGTATAGTCATGTTATATCAGGCAGACTAATTTGTGCATCTTTGGATAGTTTAGAGGGCCAGTGAAAAAGTTGCCAATTTAATGCCTATGAACATGGAGAAAGTCCCCCTGCTATTATCAGGGTTTGTACACTACCCCCAGACCTAAAATTCCAGGACTTTTCAAGGACTTTTAGGGTAAATCATGATTTTTCAAGGTTTTCCAGACCTGGAAAGGGGATACCTCAAAATTCCAGGTTTTCAAGGATTTCAAGGTAGAGTACGAACCCTGTATTATATTCCGAGTGGATTAAGCCTTTGTGAAGGATTATGTCACTAACTCTAGCTATAACTGTTGAAAATGCATGGCTTTTGTATTGAGGACGTCCATGCATACGACTTCCTCCTCTGGTACACTTCAAATCGACAATGGCCATTTTTATGCCCCCCAACCTCCGACGGTCAGGGGCGTTATGTCGAGGCCATCAGTTAACTTAAGAACACTTTGAGCGATCAACCTGAATTTTTTTCTATTAAGGCAAGGCAGCGGGTACGGTAAATTAGTGGGCACAGTGTACCCACCATGCAGCAAAAGGGTTAATGCTCACCAGAGTGTTGCTTAGGTTATATTTTATTGTGCATGGACAGGGCATTTTAGAAAGAGACCATGCATGGATTTGACAATACCTTTGGTGGGCCGACCTACATGTTTGCAAGTGGTTTTTTAATAAGCAAACTAACCACCAAACATCACTTTTGATTTTTATTATATACCCGGTAAACTTGCTGTACAAATGACATGGCAATAACGTGGTGTATAATACACTACTGGACGGATAGTTTTAGCAGATAGTTACATACAGCATCAAAATCTGTGCAGTTACCGTATTTTTCGCACTACTCACCGCACTGCACTAAGACCCGCACCCCCCACAGATCAGTGCTTAATCCACACATCCCCCGCACTGTTGTATTTGCACTTGTTCAAGCCTGACACGGTGTTCTTTTTTCCTCAGGATAAGAGCTGGCCCACAATATTCCAGGTGTGGCCTAACAAGGGCAATATTAAGAGACTAAACTAGTTAAACATAGACAAAAGACAGGCATAGCTTACCTGAGCAACGTAGGCACTATCAGACACAAGGGAGAAGCCATCCACATATCCTCTGGAAATGTACGTCTGCAGGAGGATGTTCACCTTCCCGTGCGGGTTCTCAACACCACCACCAACTGTCATGTGACAGTCGTCATGAAAATGGCGTTCCATCTCTTCAAGTTCTTCATCGCGGACCTATGGAAATCATAAAAATCGTGTGGGATTTGCAAAGGGAAATCACACGATGTTGACATTTACATTTTGAACCAAGCTCTTGGGCAGAATCCAGTGTTTACTCTGCCACTCATGACTCTAATCACTGATTGAAGAAGAAAAAGAGCTGACAACTTTTTTGTTGATTTTTGCAAGGATTTTCATGAAAATACAGGAGTGACAACAAAGGTGGCCCCAAAGTGACTAATCCTGTTCAAATTCTATGGGAATCTTACAGAATCTACAATCAATACCGTATTTTTCGCACTACTCACCGCACTGCACTAAGACCCGCACCCCCCACAGATCAGTGTTTAATCCACACATCCCCCGCACTGTTGTATCCCCCGCATGCACATGATGCACATGACATGCACTGGGATGCAGGATGAATGGCTAAAGACATGAAAGACAATGCACAACATTTTTTTGTTTTTGGTATTTCATGGTAAACCCAAGGCAGACCAATTCTGCCCAGGCCGTGGTTTAGCCAACTTCAGCACAGGAATGACTTGGAATGGATGCCGTGTTCATCATCATGATATAAATTAAAGTAAATAGAGATGACACCTTTTTCATGATGAACTGAGTGTATTTTGGTCCGAAGACCCGATACAAGCTTTCGTGACGAAAGCTTGTATCGGGTCTTCGGACCAAAATACACTCAGTTCATCATGAAAAAGGTGTCATCTCTATTTACTTTAATTTTTTTCAGCACAGGAGTTTGTTAACAATCACATACATACACACTATGTATGTATGTTGATTGTTTAACGAACTCCTGTGACTTCAGCAGTAGACTGATCCTGATAGCTGCCCAGAAGACCAGATACCAGTCTACCTCAGTAGTATCAGGTAAAGTCGGGTACTCGAACGAACTAAACTGGAACAAGTGTAATACTACAAGTGCCAGGTCAACAGTGACAACTCAGGCATGTCAGGCACTCAAACGAACTAAACTGTAATGGCTGGCACATCATGACATGTGGCATGGCTTGGGGCTAAGTACAGTAATACACCGCCTGTACATTTCGTGTACATTTGAGGCCGAATTGCCACGCAATATCTACCCGAAGGAAATAATCAATTTTAATGAAATTGCACACAGCTCAAGGGAGGACACTAAACTTTTGTTAGAGAGGTTTAAAAAAAATTCCAATGTTTGTGTCTCAAGAAATCTCGCGAGACGTGAAAGACGCGAAATTTGCCTCTGCCGTCACTTGAAGTCGCACGAAAAATAGGCCTCTGTATCAATGCGCCCAGTATGTCACGTGATGTGTGGAAGAAAAAGAAGCAGAATTTTCCTGACTGAGTGATAACAAAATGGTCCCCACACTTGTGGTGTGGGGACCATAAAAAGTCTGGCCTTACCGTGTAAACCCGGTCATGTACGGTCCATATGTGGTCTAGAGGATATTGCGAGGTGGCCACAAGCCATTTTTTCAGCGGTTCTGAAGGGTTGTGAAAGGTAACAACAAGATAGCAACTCGGTGATTCCCGGTTTTGAGAACCGCCGTAAAATTACAAACATTTTGAAAATCCTGCGGATCCAATAACAAGGTGGCGGTCAATGGCGAACTCCCTCACGGTGTCTAGGCGTTGTCATCGAGGTTCAGCACGGTTCAAAACCGTGCTGAACCACCGTCAGAACCGCCCTCGTGTGAGGCCTGCTTTAACCTAAAATGTGTGAACATAACTGAGGCAAGACTTCGACCACCTTACATTGTTAGTTTCATACTGGTATTAGGACTTGAAAGAATGCATACTCTAAGCTAGATACAAAAGCTTAGTGTGTCACTGCACTTTAGAAGTCATTGTCACTGTCCTCCATTGGAGGCGGAGGTTGTCGCCTCATCCGCCCACCACGATGTGCTATCTCGATCTCTTCATCTGAATCTCCATCTTCATCATCTTCACCATCAATCTCAAGGTCAGAGTCCCCAGATACCTCGGAATCATCTTCCTCGTCATCATCATCATCAGCTCCCATGCTCCCAAACATTTGCATCTGTTCACCGGGCTGAGGTTTCTCTGGCGGTGGTACTGTAATAAATATATACACTTGCACACTTGGCAGAAGTTGAGGATACAGTATGACGATATGCACTAGGTTCACCTTCAACTTTACTTCACAGAATCTCATCAGAGATCTCAAATTCTCCCCCTGCCAGGCCTCAAGATAACCCCTGAAAAGTGTCTTTACCTCCCAAAACAATGAAAGGATCCTTGAAATTTGGTTTACCAATACCAGGTACATTATGGACCCTTGAAAAATATGTGGGACCCTTAAACCCCAACTTTTCAGTGGTCACTGCGAGCCCTGCTATGCGTACTGACCTTGTCGTTGCCTTCCATGTGACGGCCGCTGTTTGACAGCCTCCTCTTCTTCGGACTCGGACTCCCCGTCATCCTCTTCCACTAGGCCTCCAAACTCATCTTCTTCGACCTCATGGTGGTTCAGACTCTTAAGATTCTGGTCATCTGTCTTGATTTTGTCGGCCATCTTGCGCAGGGATGATTCTGTCTCCTGGAAAACAGTATGTTGAGATGTTGTAATTAGTATACTAAAAATTGGGGATGAATAAGTCATTTGTTTGAATTTGTATTTCATTTTTCCGTCAGGGCCGAAGCTATAGCATTATTGGCCCTGGTAAGTACAGAGGAGGCCATCACGAGCTACTCAATGAATAAGTAATGGCATAATGCATTGATTTTATCCATCTCATGCAAATTTTGATCCAAATTTCTGAAAGTTCATTTGACATGAAAGAAATATAGGCTGGAATGAACCAAAACCTCACCTCAAACCTGTCTTGCTCTGCTTTCACATAGTCCTCATATAACTGCTCTAGATAAGTGAGATTTCTAAATTTGATCAAATAATCCGAGTATAATTTCTCCAAGTCTTCTTCATATTTTTCATATTCATCCATATAAGCTGGTCTGTAAGGAAAGAGAAAGTGAGGAGACGAATGTTGAATTTGGAAAATAGCACACGCCGTGCCGTAAAGCAGCCTTGCAAGAGATTGCAAATGGGATAATATTTTATCAAGATCTGCTTCCAGCATCATCATAGGCATGCTGATTTTGGATTACCGTATGTCGATGAAAGATACAAAAGGGTTGATCCAGGACTGAAGAAACGAATACAGTGGTTGGTGCCTTTTTATTGAAAATTTGCAGTCAATTTTGACAACTGACTGCAAAGGCGCCATGTAGGAAAACCCATCGGATGTCGCTGGATGATCAACAAGGGTGTTTACCTGTTATGGAATACATTTCGGCCATTGAATGAACTGTGCGGGTTCACCAAGGCCAACACTTTCCTCAAACGTGACATCCGACGAGTTTTCCTAGGCAGCCTCACAATTACGCCCAATTCAAAAATTGCAGTCAATTTCAAGGACTTGGCACAAAATTAAATCCATGAGCTACACATGTCAGGGGCACCTTCCACAGGATCCGTGCCTCATACATGTACATTTAATACATACCTGACACTCTGAAGTGTTTGTAATCGTTTCTGGTTCCTCTCCAACTCATTCTTCCTCTTTTCAATCTTTGCCTCCAGGTTGGCCTCATCTGATGCTACATTGTCTATCATGTTGACCGTCTTTTGAATCTCACCCTGAAATAGTTTACAGTGTTAAAGGCATAAATTCCTCACAGGAATAAATAGAATAAAGAGACAAACACAATATATGAAATCTACAGGCAAATGTAAATGTAAATGTGTTTCTTTTTGAGCATGAAATAAAGTTATAATAATAATAATAAATAGTTGCTTACCTCCACAGCTGTGATCGATCCCGTCAAACCTCGCTCCACTTCATTGATTTCAAGAGGACGTGCTATCACAGTGGAACGTACTTCCTGTAAGTGAAGAAATGTGACGTAGTCTAATTCAAATGGAACCCATCGCAAGTTTCGTGATTCTTAGCAAGCAGCGCTCAGGCGATATTATCATAAGGACGTTTTCAAAAGGCATCCCCCAACAGGCCAGAGCATACAACTGTGCTAAATTTAGAGCTCTAGATCATGTTTGGCAGAATTTACCTACACACAAAATTTCAAGATTCTATTCTAAGCCAAGTGGTTAAGAAATGCACCATCCTGTTCACAATATGATGGCAATGAGCCAAAAACTGGTTATCTGAGACTCCCGGATTATCCATTAGAAAGAAGTAAGATAAACCACAGGTCAATACTTGCCCTCAACTCCACCTCCTTTCCAAGTAAGTCATACAGTGAGGCTCCTTTAGATGTGATCTCTGACGCAAGCTTCCTGGCTTCTTTTAATTCCCCTAGCTGAAAAGTAGAGATGACTGGCAAATTAGACATCAGTCATCAAAGAAATGATGTTAGAATGGCAAAGCTGGAACTTCAGTCATGTTACTTGTTAGTGCCTGTCAGTGCTGGGTTTTATATGTTAGAAAGGGCAATTCTCTCTTGCAAAGGGCAGGTTTCCTCCCGCTTTACATTCATTCCCCAATATTGGCTATAGACCCTTCTTATAAATCAGTGCCTGACGCTGGAACTAACATTTCCCCTTTTGACATCATCAAAGGAATTCAAGAACTGCAGTCAATTGTGACCGTATTCTTTGTGTGGCCATTTGAACACTTAGAATTTCCTAATTCTACGTCAGCTTTGAACACCTAGTGCCACATAAAACGAAGGGTGTATAGAGCTATTTTGGCACTCCGTTCATGAGTCAATACCGGTACATCACTAATAAGCTACATGTGTATGTCAGAATTGAAGTTTGATAAAGTGAGTGAAAATGAGTAAAATCTGACATACCCGAGATGAAACATCAAAACTAATAGGCCCTGTTTCATCTTCATGGTTGTCTTCTTCTTTGCCTACATTTGTCTTCATGGCACTGTACAAAACTGATGTGACTTTGAGACATTCTTTCACAGCATAACCATCGGACTGATACAGTTTCTTTGTGTTCAGCTTGATGTGTGCTTTGGTAACCTGAAAACAAGAAAATATATCCGTAGCTCACTTCGTAAAACTGTCACTACAACACCTTGTATTTTCTTATATATTTGTGCTGGTACTGATGGACACCTCGTTTAACATATATGTAGGTCATTTTACTATCTTTTTTTGAAGATGGAGATTTGGCCTACTGGTTAAGGCGTGCTGCCCCTTAGTGCTGGTGATTGATGCCTAATGCGAGGGTCCATGGGTTCTAATCCGGTAGGAAGCTATGTCTTTCAGTTTCACCTTAGAAACCCGTTACTTTTTCTTGTTCTTATAGCCGTGGTCCCTTGTGTGTACCTGAGTGTCTATGCCAAGGCAAGTAAAAGACCCCACACAGGTGGACGGTAGCCTGTCGTGGACTCCACCCCGTAGTAAAGCTTATAAAATCCAAAAGGGTTATGAACCTTCAAATTATCTATCTACATGTATCTACATGTATATATATTTGTGAAGGTGATATTTCCCAGAAGTTTTCATTTTTTGTTTTAAAATGAGAGCAATTCTACTTTGGTAAGTCTTGAACTGACAGCTGCATTAGCAGTTTATATCTGAAGAAGACAGATACATGAAGGCCTTTGATCGAGCAAAACATATCTGTTAACATAATAATAATTCAGAGGATAACCTCAGGACTAGGAATGTCAGATTCTGTACTCACCATGAACTGAGCCACTGATTTTATGAAGATGATTCTGTCTTGTTCAGTGTCAACATCAATTGGGAAATCTGCATTTGGGTCATATCTAGAAGAAAAAGAAGCATATTCACTGGATGGTGAACGGAAGAAACTTCTGAGAAACATGTTTTGTTGACCATGGTGTGGTACATGTATGCAGAATCGTGAACTCAAATGTGATTTACATGTAACTACTCAGAGGGACTATGTGTTCGCCTTTCTTCTAAGTAATGATTGACTTACCTCTTCACCAACCACTTCAGTACCTCCGCTACTAGGGGAAAATTTGGTGTTCGGAAATTTTCGAGAGAGATGAGGCGAGGATACCCAAGGGCCCTCATCATCTCAGTAAAATCTGCAACGAGAATAATTCAATGATGTCAACCACAGAAACATGTCATGATGCATGAGCTTCAGGCCACGCATGGGCATGATGTGGCGCCTAAAATGATGTGCTCATATTCATAACGGCTACAAAAAAATTATAAATTCTTCTCAATGTTTTTACATCAACATGTCAAAATATATACACGTGTTAGCGAAGAATGACGAAAACACCCGGAGTGTTACAAACAACACAGCGCCACCTTACGTCTTTCTTAGCTACGACTCAAGATCATGTGAACGACTGCAGCGCCATCTGTCGTCTTTCTTAGCTACGGGGTATGACTCGAGATCACCACAACGACTAAAGATTATGACTAAAGATGTCTTTATTTTGCAGTGCCATCTGTCGTCTTTCTCAGCTACGACTAGGCCTACAGATCATCACGACGACTAGTTAGTAGGCCTAGAGTCTAGAATATGACTACAACAACGTCTTTACTAGGCCCCTACTATCTTTGTTTGTAACGTATTGATTTGCGGTTTATAACCGCCCTTCCATACCGCACATGCACAGACGAGCGAGACGTCTTCTGAGAGTTTGAATGCCTTCATGCCTTTGGAACATGGCCAACGAAGATATCGATAAATGCATGACAGTACAGCATGACACTTCATTTATTGACAGTACAGACATGACAGAGTAGAGCAGTGCACTGCTGCTGCTCTAGCCTCTGCCACTGCACTGCATGCATTGCACATGTTGCATGCATTCAGAATCAGTCAGATTCCTGCACTGCATGCATTGGCCATTGCCATGGCATTGGCATTGCAGTCGTGAGCAGGCCTGGCGACTGAAAAGAATCTTGATGATAGGCCCTAGCAGTGGATTTCTAGGACATCATGTACCTGACTGCAAAGTACTATCACTGTCTCAAATATCGACTAAGGATTAGGCGAGATATTATGATTTTTCACTTACTTCTGAGATCTCTGAATGACATTTTGTTCGCAGGAAAGAATGTTATTGGCGCATGCGCAGAACGTGCGATTGGGTATCTGGTCGTTTCGTTACACGGCCTTTTCGTTCGATACACTGTTCGGTCGTTTCGTTACGCGGGTTAGGTCGTTTCGACACTGTGTTTGGTCGTTTCGCTACACGGCTTCTCTACCGAATTAAATGCTTGTGTGAAACTTGATACCAGACCATGTTGACTGTTAATTTTTTTCATGAAACAACGGTGATAGGCCTATAAGGGCTCTGGTTCGCCTAGGTTTTCGCTACCGGAATGGCGATAAGATAAGTCATTCAATGTTCAAGTAAATATCTGTACTGGAAGGAAATTGGCAAACGCTCCACGAATTTGCTAGGATGAATACACTAGCCAAATAAGTTTTTGAAGAATGCAAGCAGAGGTTTGTGAGAAATGGGCTTTGAAATGCAATAGTCTGGACGCAGAACGAAAAAGTGTCAAATTTCGGATAACAGCAATTTTTTTACTTTTTTTATATCTCCAAGTGACAGAGATTCAGAATCCGCCGGGTGCCACTCTGGCACCCTTGAGCGTTTTGAGAAAATCCCGTTTGAATTTTTGGAACTGACTTTATCATTGGACGTCAGCTGACGCAACGACTGAGCTTTGTACAGGAGAATGGGACCCGATTTATAGATGTATACAGCTAACTTTTGAACGTGTGGGATTTACACCCCATAAATGTATTACCAACAGATAGAAACATGGTGCCTCAGAAGCAGACAAGCATGTTCTTAATTGTTTTCATTAGTTATGAAATAAGAAATGACGTTTTTTTATGTTAATTAACGCAAAATGGGTTAAAATACAAAAAAACGCCGTTTCCAATTACGTAACCAGTTAAAAATTATTCAGGCAAAACATGCTTATATGATTACGAGGCACCATGTTTCTATCTGTTGATAATACATTTATGGGGTGTAAATCCCACCGTTCAAAAGTTAGCTGTACATCGGGTCCCATTCTCCTGTACAAAGCTCAGTCGTTGCGTCAGCTGACGTCCAATGATAAAGTCAGTTCCAAAAATTCAAACGGGATTTTCTCAAAACGCTCAATGGTACCAGAGTGGCACCCGGCGGATTCTGAATCTCTGTCATTTGGAGATATAAAAAATGTAAAAAAAATGCTGTTATCCGAAATTCGACACTTTTTCGTTCTGCGTCCAGACTACAATGATCTCTGTCAGATTGAAATGCTGAAGTCGCGATGAAGAACCGCGCCAGAATTCCGCGGGAAGCGTGTTCGGCGTGTAGTGAGGACTAAAAACTTGGAAGGGAGCGCCTGGGTAGGGAAGGAATTTGAGTGAGGAACCAATGGGGAATGGAATGGCATGAAAAATAACGAATGAGATTCCATGAAGTTATTGCTTTTAATTTGAATCGTGCAATGAGCAAACAGGAGCCAAAGGACGCCGGTAGCCCCAGGTGGGAGTTGAACGCCGAAGACGGGAACCAGTCGATGTGGCGAAATGGTTGACCTCCCTGAGTGGGGGCCGGGCTGCGTTCTAACTTTATTTCAAGACTTTTTTATTTATATATTACCGGGTACTTGTTTGTGAGAAACTTGGTACCAGACCAGATAGGCTGTTAATTTTTTTTCATGCAACGTAAACAGATGGGATACGCCTAGCCTAGATGGTTATACATACCTATACCGCATGTTCCAATTTTCGCGCCGGGAAAAGGGGTCATTCGAGAGTTTTCGCAAAGCCCCGCCAACGCCAACGCGAACGTCTATGTTCGGTGCCCTCTCGTGGCATCGAACAATCGAATTGACGTACGAGTGGCCGTTGGGGGCTTTGCGAAAACTCCCTATTTTCGGCAGCACTGTTCGGGAAAAAATTCCCGAAAAACGCTTAAAATAGGGGTATTTTGAATGACCTTTCTCCCGAAAAATTCTTAAAAAGGGGGGCAAAATGTTCTCTTCCCGAAAACAAGATGACATTGTAAATGTCTGATGGTTCCCGCTTGTTAAGAGGACCTTACAGGCTTGACAGGCAGCCTGCTGGCAGCCATTTTGATGTGCTCAAATCAAATCATCAAGTTTGACCTTGACCTTGACCTCTGATCATCAAGGCCATTGCATAATCAAAATGGGCATCCTCAGTAACCTAATAGTGGGTGATATCATGCTTCCACCTCTGCCATAGGCAGAGATATATCAAATTATCAAAGTATGACCTTGACCTTGACCTCTGATCATCAAGGTCATTGCATAATCGAAAT
>NMRB01001045.1:0-54857 GCA_002633025.1 Notospermus geniculatus | reverse complement strand
ACAGATACACAGACACACACACACACAGACACACACACACACACACACACACACACACACACACACACAGACACCATGACCAAAAACAATATGGTTCCCGATCTGATTGATCGGGAACCATAAAAATGATAAAAAGGGGTATGAAAGTCCTATTCTCAATCCCAGCGACGAGTTATCCCTCCCGTTAAGTTGTACGCGCATCTTTCGGGTCAGGCCGCTTTATCATTTATCCCCGGCATTTTAATACCTTATGATAAGGGATATTGGCCCCAACGAGTACCTCGCGTAGTGCATCATATCCGAGTCTCATTTCGTTCCTCCCGAAAAAGGGGTGCAAATATCTTGGTTCCTTCCATGAGGGCCCTCATGGCGAAGGAACCAAGATATTTGCACGGTCGGTCTAACTGGGTGAAAAAAGCCCGCAGAAAAGGGTGGAAAATTTCCCTTGGTTCCTTCCATAAGGGGGTCCTTTTCAAACTCAGGAACAGGCATATGTGTACCGGTACCCTAAAATTAAGGAGTTAGGGGGCCTGGGAACGCAGTATTCGCCACAATAAATTCGGCAGCGAAAGCGTGTAACGAAACGACCAAACACATAAACGACCAAACCCGTGTAACGAAACGACCAAACAATGTAACGAACTGACCAACGAAAAAGCCGTGTAACGAAACGACCGTGAACCCTGGGTAATGATAAATTTGTTCCACGTTGCACCGCTAGGGCTAACGTGATAGGTAAAAAATGCGTTAATAAATACATGTTTTTCAAATGAGGCCATTAAAGTATATTTTTATGGAAACAATAATATAAAATATTTATCAAAACCATGTCTTTTTCTACAAATTCAATGTTTCCATTCTATTTCTTGTAGGTCACGTAAATTTTTCTGTGGAATTTCTCCTTCTGCTAGGAAAACAAATGCACGTGGTGTTGTTTACATCCTGACATGACATGCATGATCAGTTGATGTTTTATTTTGAGTGTCTTCAGTTTAACTACTCGCTTGATAATAGTATATTTCCAATGCAAACAGATAGTAATACCCAATGAACAATGACAAGTCAGAATATATACGTTCTTCATAACATTAACACTGAATCCACTGCTGATGCTGTGGAGTGGTGCCCAGTGAAACCCTTCCAGGATGTCATGGTTTGTGCCCTTTACCAACTTGCTGAGTCAGTCCCTGTTGTGGTAAGTTGACAGCCAGTGCCAAAATAGACGGGCCTACACCCTATTCCTGTACGTGGTGCTTTGATATGTTTTCAAAGGGGTCATATAGGCCTATGGGGTTTGCTTTTTCTACTACTATAGGCCTATGATGTAGGCCTAGGCCTAGGCTACTTGTGGTTTTTCCCACCGCAGGGAAAATGAACCATGAACTTTGACCATGAACTGTGGACAAATTTAAATTACAGTACCGGTACCATGAAGTTCATAGTTTTTGCAGTTCACCATGAACTGCAGACAAATTACCAAGAGTTGAAGTTCATAGTAAAACTGAACTGCCATGAAGTTCATGGTTCATTTTTTCCTGTTGGACAGAATTTCAAGCACAGAGCACGAATAACACACCTAGGTGAACATCGTCTTAAACAGGCCTACCAGTATATGAAATACAGAGGCCTGTTTAAGACAAAGTTTTTTTTTCTACAGGAACTGGAAGACCATGAAACCTCTGACAGTCAGCACTCAGAACCTGGAAGTCAGGAAAGATATGGCAAACTGCTGACATTTTCATTAGTCACTGACAATAATGGACAAATCTCTTTGGAAGCACATGGTATGGCAGACACTGCAGGTGTGTTTGACATTAAATGGTGTCCCCATTTGTTGTGGGGAAAATCTGTGCTGGGTGTTGCAGATGCAGAAGGAAACCTGAAGCTCAAGAAGTTGGTGGAAGAGGAAGGCAGATATTTTTTGAAGGATATCCATCAGATTTCTGTTGTGAAACAGAAAATGGCATTGTCTTTGGACTGGTCAACAAAGGTGTATCCAAGGTATGTGTAATAGTGCTCTAGTTGAAACTCAGAAAATGCTATCTTCAAAATATCCAACACAGAGCACAAAAAACGAAACACATAATGATAGTAAACATAAAGTTGTCTCCAAATCTTACAAACTTTCGACCCCAACCGGGGTCTTCCTTAGGCACTTCCTAGTAGAGATCCAAGAAGTGAAATCAACTTTCACTTTTGGGATCTCTGCTAGGAAGTGCCTAAGGAAGACCCCGGTTGGGGTCGAAAATTTGCAAGATTTGGAGATGACTTTATGTTGAAAATATCAAAGGCAGTGTAACTCATTGTCATTTTATCTTGGTTCCAGTGAAGCGCCATTCATCCTTGTAGGTGATTCTGGTGGTGGAGTTTCCCATATCCGTGCTGGTCAAGTAGATATCACACTTGATAAACAGTGGAAGGGGCATGACTTTGAAGCTTGGATCACAGCATTTGACTACTGGAATCCATGTGTGGCATTCTCAGGTTTGTTGACCTCGTGCTAAAGATTCTTTGAAGAGGAACAATATCACTGTGTTTAGACATTTTTCTCTCATTCCTGATAGTAATCATAAAGTCGTCTCCGAATTTGGCAAATGTTCCACCCCAACTGGGGTCTTCCTCAGGCACTTTCTAGAAGAGATCCTTTCTAGAAGAGATGTAATGATTTTGGTTGTACCCCTCTTTCCTTACAGGAGGTGATGATTGCAAACTGAAAGGCTGGGATTTGAGAACCGACTGTTCACGTCCTACATTTGTGAGCAAGCGACATAGTATGGGCGTGTGTAGCATACAGTCCAATTTCAACAGGGAATTCATTTTAGCAACAGGAAGGTAATTTAAGTGCTCTTAAAAGGTTTTATGGCAAACATTGTGTATACCGGTACTTTCTTTATATATGCAGTTTTAATACAAGTTGGTGAAAATGAAATGGAACTCTCTGGGTTTTTAAGAGATAACCCATTGTTTCTCATGGGCATAATGGGTGGTCTTGAATGTCACTCATCGTATCCTGCAAAATGAAGAAGTACATGAAGATGGTTTCTTTCAATGGGAATATCAGCATGGAGGAAGTGATGAATGCTTCTTTCAATGTGATTATCAACATGGAGGAAGTGGTATGCTTCTTTCAATGTGATTATCAACATGGAGGAAGTGATAAATGCTTCTTTCAATGTGATTATCAACATAGAGGAAGTGATGAATGCTTCTTTCAATGTGATTATCAACATAGAGGAAGTGATGAATGCTTCTTTCAATGTGATCATCGACATGGAGGAAGTGATGAATGCTTCCTCCATGTTATCAACATGGAGGAAGTGGTATGCTTCTTTCAATGTGATCATCGACATGGAGGAAGTGATGAATGCTTCTTTCAATGTGATTATTAACATGGAGGAAGTGATGAATGCTTCTTTTAATCAATATTCTCCAATGTTTTTCTTTCCTCAGCTATGATGAGAATGTACTGCTGTGGGATACGCGAAGGATGAAGACACCCCTGAGTGAAACATCAACTGGGGGTGGTGTGTGGAGGGTTAAATGGCATCCAACATCACCTGAATTGTTACTGACAGCATCCATGCATAATGGATTTCATATATTGGATTGTAAGGAGTTGAACGGTATGTTTGGAATATTTCTCTCTGAAAAATGATTACGGTCTTATCATTTATTGCCCCATCATTTAGTGCATGCATCTCTATATGGACCACGATTGCGATTGTAATGTAACGTCACAGAGTCTTGGCTTTGCCACTGAGATCTAGGTCCTCGAACATTGTCATGTCAAATGTGCCATTGGGACTTAGATTCAAAGATATCAACAGCCTGCTGTGTGATCTGCAATGCTGACCATCATAAACAGGAGAAGCTGGCCCCGGGCAATGCCAGACCTCTCTGACCTTACTATTGTGATTTTGGTGTGTAGTGCCTCATGCTATGAATAATTGTGCAAAGTTACCGACTAGTTATTCTCACAAATCACTAATAACTCTTACTCTTAATTCTGCAGCTGACAACAGCCCAGAGATCACAGCATCATACATGGAACATAAGTCACTTGCCTATGGTGTTGACTGGTGCCAGCTGAGGGCAAAAGATCTGCCAAAAGTGACAAGTCCCACCACAGAGACGGAAAAATCGGTCACAGAAATCCACAAGGACTCTTATATTTTGGCATCTTGTTCCTTTTATGATAAATTGTTAACCATTTGGTCTTGGGACAATTCATGATGGTGTTATTGTGAAATACAATGTAGAACATAGGTGGAAATTAATTTTCTTTCCATTGAGCATTTTTAGAGCCAACATCATGAGGTGGCTTATTTCTCTGTGTACCAAAAAAGGTGCTGCAACTTGTACCACATTTACGTAGTTTCTTATAATAATAAAACATTTGTCTGGTCAATCATTTAGTGTCTGTTGTGCATTTGGTCATTGTTATCAGGTGGAAGCATGGATGACGGTAACTACCGTACTGAGAGTAATTACTCACACTCTGCATGACTGGCAACCTGAGCAGCACATTGAGGCAATTCAAAATGAAATTCAACAGAATCCAGAAACTTTAAGACTTTATGTCAGATTCCTTTATTTTCTTCAAAATTTATACAATTATTTACAAAGTAAATGTTCAGTCAATAACAAGTTATCTTATTTTTTTCAGCTAACATCACCTACTCCGGTGGCTGATGTCAGAACATTTAATTTTTTGTCTTGCTGTCTGCCCCCCCCCCCCCCCCAGTTGACAATCCCAAGTTGACAAGTTTTAACTTGATCTGCAGTTAACTGGGCGTTTTTGCACAATCAGTCTCTTTTTGGGAACATGCTGTGAACTCGACCTCACAGCATTGTCAGAATTATGTCAGAATTAAGTCAGAATACTAGCAGTACTTCCACCTATCCGAAATCCCCGGGTTTTTTAGACCCGTGTCTTCCCCGGGCTTTTCAATACATTGCAATTGCATGGCGGCGAGCTCGCAATAGGTGTACGCGCAAGAAACCCGTGTTTGACACAGGGTTTTCGATAGGTGCAACTACAGCTTATGTCTGTGTCAATATCATGTTGACTTCAACCCATTACAGAACTTGACAAGATGATGTGTGCAAGGAATGCAAATTTCGGGTTTGTCTAAAGTACATGTACATGTGCATGTACATGAATCATAACCACGATAACAGCAGACTCCAACTGGTTCCTAGCATGAACTTCCACTTCTTCACACCGCAAAACACATACCAAAAGTCCACAATTGAGCACCCTAAGACCATATATCTCTTCTCTTGCATGGTGAAGTCATCAGATGGTTACACCCGAAGACCACATCTGTCTTGAATGGTGAAGTCATCTGATGGTTACACCCGAAGACCACAATATCTCTTCTCTTGAATGGTGAAGTCGTCTGATAGTTACACCCGAACACCACATCTCTCTTCTCTTGAATGGTGAAGTCATCTGATGGTTACACCCGAAGACCACATCTCTCTTCTCTTGAATGGTGAAGTCATCTGATGGTTACTACACCCGAAGACCACATCTTTCTTCTCTTGAATGGTGAAGTCATCTGATGGTTACACCCGAAGACCATATATCTCTTCTCTTGCATGGTGAAGTCATCTGATGGTTACACCCGAAGACCATATATATCTCTTCTCTTGAATGGTGAAGTCATCAGGTGGTTATTTGCCATTCCCATTTACTGACTTGCCAAACTGTTTGATAAGTCCATCAAGACTCGGATCACGACCTTTGAACTTTCGGAATACTTCGCTTGCTGGAAGACCACCGCCAAGTGTAAGGAAGGAATCGAAGAATCTGAAAACAGTAGTAAAATGTTCGTTTTTAATTCAAAGAAAGAGAAAGCACAAAAATTGACATACAAAATGATGATAAACAGGAAGTCAATTTCCAGAATCTTAGCAAATTTTCGACCCCAACCGGGGTCGTCTTCAGGCTGGCACTAGAGGTGAGGATAAAGTATATTCTTGCAAATACATATAACTTGATTTAAATGCAGAGTTCATATGCACACGTAATTCAAGACTCACCGTTTTCCTTTTTCTGCTACTTTTGCCTCATTTTCAAATCCAGCTTCTTTGAATTCATCCATAATGTCGGCAGCGATCATCTCGGACCACTTGAATGAGTAGTAAGCAGCGGGGTACTGATCGGAGAAGATATGCGTGAGTGAGCACGGATGGTTGTCTTCATCACTGAGCGGTAGCGGCATGTATTCTGGCCACGTACGGGTCATGATCTCGTGCCAATGGTCAGGGCTGATATACAGCTCCATGTCAAATGCACTGATATACAGCTGCTTCATCATGTTGTAAGCAGACATGTGGTCACGAGCTGAAAGTGTGAAGAAATGTCACTTTAAGGGTGGGGTTTCTTCATTCGCAAATAGGACTGTGCTTCACCACGTTCAAAAGGGGCTGTTCATATTCGTCAATTGAAGAATCTGAGTTGTGATCCTTGAGAAAATGGAGAAAGCAATGAAGCTGCAAATTGCAGCAATTATTGTGTACAGCACAACACATAATCCCTGTAATTTGCAAGTGCATAGCTTTTTCCGTTTTCTCAAGGATCACAACTCAGATTCCTCATGTGACGAAAATGAACAGCCCCTTTTGATGCTCATGTTAATACACGTACATGTACAATCAGTCAGGTGGAGTAGAATGAGAAAGTCAAGGAACCATGTGCCCACCTGGGTTTCACTCTTGGCCACCAAAAAGCAAATACGAAACATAGGCCTACCGGTACATGCACTCACGGAGACAAGTGTCATTTGGGGAAAATGCGACCGAAGTTTTTGTCTTCGTTGCAGTCAACCAGTGATACATGTATACCAAGTTTGCACTTGCAGAGGAATAGAGAGGTTCCACTGTAGTATCTTACATTTGTAAACTGTTGATATCAATCCCTCCGGGATAGGCTCTCCTGTTTGTGAATGGCAGCTCAATTTCTTGATAATCTCAGGTTGTCGTAAAAGATTCACCATGAAAGTGGCACAGATCTGGAGTGCGTCCCATTCGATGTTTTTCTGACCAGATAATTCACTGTATGGGACAGTTGTCAGCATTTGCTGAAGGCCGTGGCCAAACTGAAAGAAAAACACGATAAAATTATCTTCAATGATGCAAGGTTCACCAAGGGGACACCTTTACAGTCACAGAGTTAAAGACAGGTGCACAAAGGATTAAAGGGACAGCTAGCAATTAGGCTCATATCAGTGTGGTCACATCATCACAGGTGGCACTAGCAACTGACAACTACGGATATATGGGCTTAAATGTCGATGTTTAGTGCATTTCAATTGCAATACATATATGTCAGAGTTAGATTCTCATGCCGACCGTTTGGTGTGATGAGCACATCAGAATGCCTAGGAGGCTGCCTGCAGGGTCCCTTTAAATCAGGAGTTTGTCGGGCATGGAATATGAATGTTGCTCATGATGTGCAACCAACTTTTTTAGGAGAGCACCGATACTGTGATCAATCCCTTCACATCTATAAATCCAAATCTCATCGCGACTGCTGTAGCGAGAAACACAGGTCCTATAGAGGACGTGCAGCAACGATTATGACGTCACCGCGACGTCGAGATGCCGCCATTTTTGACGGCACGTCCAACGCATTCGTAGCGTCAGATGCCGTCCAAAATGGCTGACGTGCGAATTATGACGTCAATGATGACGTCACGTGCACATGGTCTATATGTGACCCGATCTAGCAAAATTAGGCACAAGTCACAGATGATCATCACTGGTAACAGGCGCGGATCCAGGGGGGGGGGCACACCCGGCCCGTGTCCCCTCTATTTTGTGGAAAATCTTTAAAATTGACCGGGAAATTTCGAAATTTTGAAAAGATGTTAAAATTTGACCGAGGTTTTCCACGATGTGCGCTGGCTGTGCCCCCTCTTTCCCATGATTCTGGATCCGCCCCTGGGTAATCAGTTTACTCAACTGTATTACCACTGCAGGGCCCGGTTGCACGAAACTCACGACAGCGCTATCTTGGTGTTAGCGCTATCTTCATGTTAGATGACGTAAAAATCCATTGTTCTTTTACGTCATTTAACATCAAGTTAGCGCTAACACCAAGATAGCGCTGTTGTGAGTTTCGTGCAACCGGGCCCTGGTCACTAATATTGTCAACCCGCAGAGACGTACATTTAAGCTATTGTGTTGTAAGGCCGTTAACCCTTTCCTCGGTTGCGACTTGTGCCTACTTTTGCTAGATCGGGTCACATGTGACCATCTCTGAGAAAACCTGGTCAAAGTCGCTGGGGAGTGATATAGGCCTTGATCAGCCCTGATCTTTGTTGCACTATCGATAAGGGTTTATTTGCCACCAACAGATCGGTGTTTTTTCATTGTAATGACACTCTCAACGTAACCTATTAAAGCTGCACAGTATAGACAGATGGGTTATAATCGGCGAGCATAGTCTCGGTCACCCACGGCGCTGTTTCGAATCTGGGAATCCGTATTGCAGTACTGTGGAACGAAACAGCTGGCTGCGCAAGACTACACGCAGCACTGGTGATTCCCCAAGGGGATTCCCCGAACCTCGATACAGGATAATGCTATAACGTGTGGTTCTATGGTTCTATACATTACGCACACCTGTAAACGAGGTTGCACTAAAATTCAGCCGAACTGGAAGTGATTTAGTTGTCTATACTGTGCGGCTTTAACCGTGTGGTGTTCTCAGAGATGGTCACATATGTGACAACATGTAACCACTGGAATTTGTGTCAAGCATTCCGCTACAAAAAATCATGACAAATCAAATCTTTGGTACATACCTCATGGAATAATGTCTCTACATCCTTGAAGGTGAGTCGGGCCTCCTGTCCAGGCAGTGGTACTGGGAGGTTGAGATTGAGATATGAAAAAGGAGTGGTGCCCACTAGTTCAGAACGATCTGAAAAACACAATGAAAATGGATCTGAAAAACACAGTGAAAATGGAATACAGGAAAGCATTATTGTGACCACCTGTCACCGAGAGATTTTGGCCATCAAGAATGCACAGGTTCCAGAATTTGAACACACTAATACCGGTACATATTCAACTGGCCTCAACTTGGACAACTCTTTTTTATGATTGGATAAAAATTTTTCATCAGCTTTTTCCATCCGAAGGGTCAGTGTCAAGATGACTGGCATGGAAAAACTCATACGGCAATATGCAGGCATAACAATAGCCTACCTCTCCCACTCTCCATCCAAGCTCCTGCTATCTTGTCTGATGGACGAGAGAATAGGTCCAGATAGAATGCTGAGAGTTGTTCTCCTGAAAAGAAGATGGTTCAGGCATTATGACATAGTATTCCAGTTAGATGGACCTGCTGTCCTCTTTTCAATTTTCAACATTTTTCAGAAGAAAATATTTTGATTAAAGCCACACTGTATTCAATTCAGAAAGTGCTTATGCAGAAAGTGCTTATGTTTGCTGACGTTCATGTGGTGTAAAATGTACTTTAAAGTGCTTTTCAGAATGTCCAATCATTTTTGCAGTCATTTTACCTTGCAATGGAACCTAACCACAAACCACAAATGGGCCAATTACATGTGCATGATTGCATGATTATCTTGAATCAGAGTATAGACCTGAACAAGGTCCTATTAGAAGTCGGTCAACCGTTAATCGACATGCACAGGTAAGTGGCCAATTTGTGGTTTGTGGTAAGGTTCCATTACAAGGTAGAATGAGTGCAAAAATGACTGGACATTTTGAAAAGCACTTTACTCTATCTGAATACATTAGAGCTCTGCCTGCAGTTTTTCAATGTGTGCTGAAAACTAGGTCTTGATTGTCTGAAGTATGCATCAGGCAAGCATTTTGGGGACCTTCACATGATATGAAACTTCTGTCTGCATTCTCTTAACACTTTGAAAATACCGCAAAAATTAACACAGAAATGTTTTAACTACTGTAAAGCAAGATAATTTCGCGGCTGGAAATGTTCGCGAATCAAGAATTATAGATGTATTCGCGGCAGGATATTTTCGCGAGTCTCTGCCATTTTTTCAGTTTTTTTTTCACGGACCATATCTATCTCTTGCGTGTATTTATATTAGCGACAGGAAATTTTCGCAACTCACACACTCTCGCGAAATTCGCGAAAATTTCCTGCACGCGAAATTTTCCTGCTTTACAGTACTTTTCTGATATAGGACAGCATGTCATGAGGCAAAATGCCACAGGTTCACCTAACAAGTGACGTCACGATGCCAGTTGACGATTCTATTTACCTTCATTGTTGAATATTCTACAGAATTTGACATCCTGATGCCATACATCAACTTCGTTTGTGTAGTCCTGAAACAAAATGCATACATTACTATCCTGTCACTTCATGACAGACCTGGTCAAGATGAGTCTTGGGGCCGTATGCTCGGGTCGGACTTCAGCCAGACTTTCATAAGTCTGACTTTTCTCAATGCTTCAAGCAAAGAGAAAGTCTAACTTCAGCTACACTTTAGGCTAAAGTCCGACTCAAGCATACGGCCCAAGTTAACAAACTTGTTGTCAATAACAAACTTCACAATTTGTAATCTTTGTAGAAATTGTTACTCCCTCTCATGACTACTTTTGTATCTAAAGGTAGTGCACAGTTAAAGGGAATGGTCACGCCAATAAAAAGTGATGAGGGAGAAATAATTCTGCGGCCCGCAAAATTCACTATTTCAAAATTACAAATTTCTGTATTTTAGTGAATTGTAACCACAGACAGGCCTAAATCTGCAGATGACCGCTTGCTAAATGGTATCAAAGAAGAGTGAAGCCATGGCAGTCATGCGATAATGCATTTTTATGGAATATATTCCATATAATTTAGTAAGCACTAATGTATCCAAGATGGCGGCGATCAATTGTGTATTCTGACACTTTGGCTGGCATGACTGATTCTCTTTGAAAAGAGGAGTGTATTGAATATACCGGTACATGTAACTTACTTTGATTTTGATACCGAACAATTTATCACAGATGGTTGATAATCCTGAGAGGACACCGGACAGGGAGAAATACTCGCGCACCTCATTTTCATCAAATCTGAAATGTGCATCATGAAATCAACATCAGGACATGCAGTCGTGGAGTGTTTTTGTTATTTAGCTTCATTCGAAAAGGAAAACCTACAGGAAGGTATTTTACTAGTACAGTGGAACCTCCCTTAGCAGACACCTCTGCCAGGAGGACACCTCTCTATTAAGGACACCAAAGTTCAGTCCCAAATTGACCATTTCTATTCATTTTGACCTCTGTAATCAGGACACCTCTCAATTAAGGACAGCATTTGTCAGTACTCCCAGAAGTGTCCTTAATAGAGAGGTTCCACTGAACATGTTTTGGCAGTATGGTTATACATGTACAGCAAAGAATGAATGCAACTCTGACAGTCCGTGTATTTTCATGAAAGTCCATTGTTATTCATCTTGCTAATCCCATATGACAATACTGGCAGGTACTATCTGTTGCTCATAGCACCATAACCATAGGTCCTGCAATTGACTTACCCATAAAGATGTTGGCGCTGGCGCCGCGCCCAGTATGGGATGTCCCATAATGCAAGCACACCAGTGAAACCCTCTGATTGGGCAAACTCTTGTAATGTTGCAAGCTCTTCTTCAGCAGATGGTTTGAACACTCTCTTCAGACTGAAAATAGTTCATGAAGTATTTTAAGTCCGAAGGCTTTGCTGATGGAAGAGGCATAGGTGACGTAAACAAGAATAGTGTTGAGTCCCAAACTACTGGTAGCATTAGGGCTGATTTTGTGGATTTACATAAAAAATGTATTCCATCAATGAGATGAGACATACATGTAGTCATAAAGGAATCAACCATAAAGGTTCAACTGACAAATTTAGCATTTTATAAATGTGGACAATATCCCTTTAAAACCCAACGGATTTGCATTCTGACGTTTCCATGTGATAGGCAAGACCCTTCTGCACATTCACTGCAAATTTTGTTGAATTCCGACTAGTTGATCTTATGATACAAAAGGCCTGAATTACTGTAATGAGAACCCCACGAACGATGTGTTTTCAGGGTCATCGGTGTACATTTGAATAGGCTGACGTACATTTGTACTTGGAACACTAATTGTGCTGAAAATAGCTCAGTTATCGTCAGAAAGGGAATTCAAAGCATCATGTTGGCAGGTTCATGTACCTCTTCACCACAAAAAAAGTTGAAGCTCGTGCCTATTACGTAAAGCCAAAATTCAGGCAGTGAGAGACATCTGGTGGCAACACAGGAAGTGTATCCCTCAGTAAGCTCATCGTTCGCAGTTAAACCTTTATGGTTGATTCCTTTATGATGCACATGTAGTCTACACTAACCTCTCAATCATGTTGAGCACATTCTCAATATTTCCAGCCATCTTGGTCTCCATTGACATCTGTGCATAGCTGTCATAGCCAAGTAAATTTGCTATGTCACGCCTGAAAATGATAAGGTGTAAAGGTGATATACCGGTCGGTGTAACAGTAAAGAGGATCGCCTGTAAAAGTGTCCGCTTCTATTGTTCAATGACGGATAGAAACCAATAGGAGCTGTCAGTGAGTTGACCAATAGGTGTCACTACGGCCCAATTCAATGCATATAGTGGACCCATTCATTCTTGATCGAGCACCAAACACATGGATTTTCCTGTGTATTGGTCCGCGAGAACTTTGCTGCCATCTTTTGGCAATATGTGCAGCTGACTGCTCCTATTGCCAGAGATGTAACATCAGGATCTTTTGCTCCTAGGACAGTTTTTTTCTAGGGACATTCTTTCCTGTCACATCGGTACAAGAAATATGATAACGCCAAGTAAATGCATGGTGCCATACTAGCAATGCAAACATGAAAACTGACAGCATCGCCAGAGATTACAGTGGAACCTCTCTAAGGACACCTTCGGGACTGACAAATGCTGTCCTTAATAGAGAGGTGTCCTCCTGGCAGAGGTGTCCGCTAAGAGGGGTTCCACTGTACATATTACATCAATGGCCTGTCAAATTGAAAATATCGGGTCATATGAATAAAGACTACCGATAGTAAATGCTTTTACTTAGATTTTGCAATGCAAATGCACTACGCTATGCTGTACAAATCTGAAGTAAAAGCATTGCAAGCTTTTATTCATATCACCCATCATCTCTTAGGAGAACACTTGATTCAAAATTCAAATGTACAGCATGCACCACATTGACGGAAAAAAACTACACCACCATGAAATTCACTTATCATCACTCAAAATCAATGGCTGATATTCATATTAAAGCTAGCAAATGCTTTTACTTCAAGTTTTGTAATACATTTACATTGGGCCTCACTGTGCAAATCGTAAGTAAAAGTATTTGCTAACTTTTATGAATACCAGCCAATATCACTGGGAAAGGGAAAATGTTAATAAAACGGAGTAAAATGCACCAATAGTTTGAAATCTTCGTTACCTACCTGTGTGTTCTCAGCTCATTAATGGCTTTGTGGTTAGCTAAGTTTTGATCATTATGATTCACAGATGCCCGGTTGTTGTAAGCTTGCCACACGTTCCATCGTAACATACGGTCATTGCAGTGTTCCAGGAACGAGTTGTATATCTGATGCTGGAGGGTGACCATCCATGGACCTCGACTAGGGTTCAGTCTGAAAAGACGTGGATGCACAACATCTTTCGATTAAGAAAACAATTGATAATGTACTAACATGACTAATGTAGGGGAATATCCAAAGTAAAGCACAAAGATCGACACATAAAATGATATAACACAAAGGTCGTCTCTGAATTTCGCAAATTTTCGACCATGTAGGGGAATAGTGTGAAAAGATATAACTATAGACGATTCCCGAATGAGCATCACCTGTCCACTCATGCCGAAATCTCAACCAGAACCTCGATCTGAAACCGGGTGATGTGACGCAATCCATGATTCAGCTATGGTCTACTATGATGCAATGTCTTCGAAGCCACTGTTGTAGGGTTGTCTGTGTCACATTTTTCAGCTTCAGACCAAGGATCTGGTTGAGATTTCGGCAATTATTCAGTTTCAGACCGAGGATTTGGTTGAGATTTTGGCAGTCGCAGATCTTTATCGTTAATGATAATTTCAGATTCGTCTGTTTTAAACAGTGTGTAACACGGTTTGGTGTAAGCCATGGACTAGAGAAGCTAGCATCAACATGACATATGATTCTCTGATCGACAGACTGAGGACAACTGATGACAGTTTACATTGAACTTGATGATTCTTACTTGTCTTTTGCCATGAAGTTGAGAATATCACGTGGAAATTCAGACAATTTAGAGAAGTCATCAATTCTATGTGAAAACAGGTTCCCACTCAGCATTGTCTTGTTCCTGTAAAGAAGCAAAGAGAATGTCAGATGTTCAATGATGGATATTATCACCAAAAGCTGGTTGTTGCTTCACCATAACTGAGATGGAATTGTATACCTGTCTTGGTAGTCTAGTGGTTATCATGGCCGCATAGCAAGTGGCAGGTCCTGGGTTTGAATCCTGGGCCATGGTGCCCGGAGTGGAGGGCGGCAGAGCGAAATGTTACCCCGAGAAAGCCATGTTGCCCGAGGTGCCAGCAGAGGGCAACATTGCTTTCGAGGGCTGACATTTTGCTCTACCGCCCTCCACGTTTTTTATATCGTACCGAAAGTCATCAGAGAATTTTTCGTGGCATTTATCGTCACTCAAATGTTAACAGTTGACCCATGCTACCGATGAGCACAAAAGCTGACAATATTGACTGGTATTTTGACGATTTTGATTGCAAAACTGCCGTCTCAGTTGAAGCGAGAAACAAAATGCACCCTTGCTTGCCCCCCCCCCCCCTGCTAAATACGGCGGGCCCCATTCCCACTTACCTAAAATGGCCTTTTTCCAAGGATAGCTTCCTTAGTGTGTCTATGAACCGTTTTTTACTATTTCCTTTTATTTCAATGCCATTTAATCTTCCTTCAAGAAGGTACATGTCCACAAGGCGACGTTGGCTGTGTGTTAGCCTATCACGATCTGCGTTGACTTCTTTGACTGAGTTGTACAAAGTTTCATTGATCCAGCGTTCATTCTTCGCTCGCTCGACTTGCGGGTGCAGCTAAAATGAAATGGTACATCACTTATTTGTTATTCCATCTTGCATATTGTGCGCATGTGCTGACTTTTCGGAGAAAAGGACAGCAAACTGGGTTAGTGGGGATGTCAAAGATTTTGGGTGAAATTAGGGGGTGTGCCTTATACTCCAGTGCACTCTGTAGCCCAATAAATACGGTAGTATCATAATAATGACTTCTTTCACTGCATGATACAAAATCAGGCCTGACAATACTTTATTTTACTGGAAAATCAGCATGATTATGCTTATGTATGGAAATTACTAGAATAAACTACATGTACTAAACTACCGGCACACTAAACCACTAGGACTATTTCTTCAATGTCTGCATCCATACCCTTTGAAAAGCCTGCCGGTATCCTTGACTACCACAGACATAGTTCAAGTGTTTCGCTGTTCTCCAAGTGCAGTTGAGGGGAACAGTAATTTTTTCAATCGGCTCGAACACAGATGAAAATGTCTTCTTATACTTCTGATCTGGAAGAGATATGAAGATGATTTTATTCACAAAATTTATATGAAATGAGAACTACCGTAGTCATTCTTCTGAACTGAATTGTTTCTGTCTAACACTCAACATTTGATAATCATAAAACTTAAACTTATTCTATCAGAATAGGGCATGTCAGATAAGGTTCGAATAATTTTGGCCACCGCTGTACACAGTTTTCAAAAGCTAGCATGTCTAGTGAAAAGAGAATGATTCAACCATCAAGTTTGATAGAAATTCACACCTTTTAATCTTTCGAAGTGTTCACCCAGCCGAGTTTCATATTGGATGCAATATTTGGCACATCCACTGATGACATTATTTGCACTGATTGACTTGAATTCAGGATATTCATGGATTCGCATAATGGCATTGGTTTCTGGTTCATCCGGGGGTATTTCTGGCAATCTAAGTAAAACAGAGAAAAATTTCAGCATTCTAGAGAAATGTGCCATCTCACCAACAAGACCAAGGACAACAAACTCACTGAGTTTGAGACCCAAATCTTGCACTTTTTTTTCCGGTTCGTAAGAACACCGAATGGGACCGAATCGAGTTGGTTTTGGTTTGGTCATGTTGGTGGTCAATGGTTGGTGGTAGGCCTATGTCCCAAGACGTTAACCTGAAGTTCTTGTATGTTTATGGAAAATGATGAACAGATATTGCGTATCCATGACGTAGGCCCAGGTCTACATGACGTCGTGCGTTTTGCCCACCAGCTTTCTTCAGCAAAGCAATGAATTTTGCCCACCACCTTTTGCGTCATTACGGTGACGTTAGCAATGGCGGAGGAGGAATGACTTTACAATCCCTGTCATCGATTGACAGAATAAGCAGCATTGTTATGATTGTACAATAGGATTTCTACCAATCAAACTGCCCTTAATCCGTCATTGAGCAATAGAGACGGACACTTTTTACAGGGGGACAATCTTTACTGTTACACCAGTGTGCACATGAGTGAGAAGTGACCTAGACAGAGGCAGCTTATTTTAAGTTTAGTGAACTTGGCATACATCAATGTTGACATTTATTGAAAGGGTATGGAAAGAGAGTTTGTCTTACAAAACATAGTACGCATTTGATGCATATCTGACGTGATAATTCCAAGGAAATCTGGAAAATTTCAAGGGACACCGTGAAATTGCGGTAGTCGCCATTTTGAAGACAGTAGCGCCACCGCTATTGTATAACAGAAAATTGTCGATAGAATTTTCTCCCAGTAGCTTTTATACCGATCAAAATACATATTTAGAATATTCGATTGAGTATAAAATGTAATTAAATTGTAAATGCGATGTTATCTGACCAGGAAATAGGTGTTGATGACGTCATGGGCGGGGTAGAAATGGAAGGTTTGTGAAACATGGCGGATCTGGCTATGTTGTGCAGCTCGATTTGCTGTGTCTCCGAACAGGAGAAAACACAGCGGGCAAGGAGCAGAAACATCGATAAACAACTTGCCAAAGAAAAAATGCAGTTTAAGAGGCTCATTAAGATTCTACTGCTAGGCACAGGAGAGAGTGGCAAGAGTACATTCTTGAAACAAATGCGTATAATCCACGGGCAGGACTTCGGGGAAGAGGATAAAAAACGGTTCAAAGTGGTTATTTACAATAACGTTGTGAAGGGTGCCAAAGTCTTGATAGATGCCAGGGATAAGTTAGACATACCCTGGGGAAATGAAAAACATATAGAACCCTATGCCACTATGGTTTTTAGCTATGACAGCAACATAAAACTTGATGAGCCCACTTTCTCAGAATACGTCCCAGCCATCCAAGAACTTTGGAAAGACACTGGCATTCAAACTGCTTTTGATCGGCGGAGAGAGTATCAACTTGTAAGTATATATCGTGCCAATGTGACCGCCAAACATTGCCGTCAGCGTGGTAACCATATTCAATTGCCTGGCATTCTCGTTTGTATTTGTTTCTGAGCTGTGAGATGGAGAGAGAGTAGTCGAGTAGTCCCACCCTTCACTCCTTCAGAACGGAAGAGATCGATGACAGACAGATCAGAGCGGCGATCACACTATCAACATCTGAGCCAATGCCATGCAATGAGATTTCTTGAAGTCGTATTGCCTGTCGCATTACTTTGCTGTGCATTGACGTATTAATATCTTTATCAATGATACTTACAGAGATTGCTTTTGTATATAAGTAGCACTGGCAGTTCTGTTTTATTTATTAAAGGGGCTGTTCATTTTCGTCA
This sequence comes from Notospermus geniculatus, assembly GCA_002633025.1. Lineage (NCBI taxonomy): Eukaryota > Metazoa > Nemertea > Pilidiophora > Heteronemertea > Lineidae > Notospermus > Notospermus geniculatus. The sequence goes on along the minus strand of NMRB01001045.1, from coordinate 37,014 downwards.
GTTGAGGAATCTGAGTTGTGATCCTTGAGAAAATGGAGAAAGCTATGAAACTGCAAGTTGCAGCGATTATTCTGTACAGCAGAACAAATAATCACTGCTATTTGCAAGTGCATAGCTTTTTCCGTTTTCTCAAGGATCACAACTCAGATTCCTCAAGTGATGAAAATGACCAGCCCCTTTCACAACTTACAATCTTTGTCCTTGTGCATGCTTTTGACCTCTGTTAACTTGAATACGCCTCAGATNATTACATTACGTAGAAAGCGTTGTAAATCCGCAGGTACCGGATCATCAACCGTCTGCAGATACGAGGCGGTGGGTGGCCAAGGAAGCGCAGCTGCCTTTTCAAAGGCATCCTTTATGACCATGTGCAAGAATTTCCCAACCTCATCAATCATATTGGAACAACCCAGGATGTAGCCATTTTTCACTGCTTCGGCGAGGCTGGTGTCGTTGCTAAAGACGAGCTCTGATTGAAGTTGGCCACCACGGCGATCAAGACTTACAAATGAGAGTTTGTCACAGTAATCGACGTGGCGCAGCAGTTTAGATTTCAGTTTCTCTGTACGATAGTTGGGGTTTGGAAATGGCGAATCACCTAGAATCGAAACGTACATGTCGCGTAGATCTGTCATAGTCATGACTTCCTTGCCAACTACAATTTTCCTATCAATCAATTCACATAACTTGCTAAAGCAAATGTCACGGGATCTCTCCTTTTCATTTGTAAAATCCTTCACCTCATAGTTTTGACTGCGCCACTTGTCTGGATCATTGTATTTGGCGCGGCAGCTCTGATGGTATTTTGCCTCGGCGGCAAAAAGGTCGTAACCCCGAATACGTCTGAGTAGTCTCTCATCCTTGCGCGTTTCGGCTAAAGGTAATATGGTAGCTCCCCCTCCATGTTCAAATGAAGAGAGACCTTCTGTAGTCCAATTGTTGTTCTTTCTCACTTTTTTCCGAGCAAAGCTACCACAAAATATGCAGTCTTGATCAAATATCACACCTTCAGAGGAGCGACTTCTCTTTGTCCGTGTTTGCGTTTGCGCACCTGTCTGCGTTGCTGGTTTAAGGCGATTCAAATTCATCGTAAACCTTTGATAACAGTCACGATGGTAGCCGTCTTTATCAGTCAAGTTCGGCGGAATATGTTCACAGACAAGTTGCATGCGTTGGGTGGATCCAAACGGTTGCGAAAGACGCTGTTCACGTATATCAAGGATTTTCTGGAACCGTTCATCAGGTTTATCTAACTCGGAGAAATACGTAAACTGAGTCATTTTAGAGTCATTCATGTGGAGGATGCAGTTACCATGCCGATCCTCCTTAGATGCAGGATCTCCAGCTGGTCGAGAGTCAGCTTTCCTTTTGGACATGTTTGATGACTTTAGCTGAAAATAAAAGTGTGCAATGTGCAATGTGCATAGATAGTGTAAGGGATGTTGCGCCATAGGACAGCATGAGGCAAGCTGGCAGGCGAGGCTCACTGAGCATCACTGCACATTTCACTTTCACTTTCACTTTCACTTTTGACTCCTCGCACATTTTATTTGAAGGAAAGTATTAAATTGCTCGCATCATGGTTGTCAAACCTTACCTTCTACCTTTCAGAAATAAGTGGCTAGAATTAGAGTGTGAGAATCTACCATTGTTTCTAATGACAATGTGGTATCTATGCTAGATGGCAGCATTGCATAGTACCTTCAGTTGTTAGGTACAGCAAGCATCTGAAAGAGCAAATTCAAGACGGTTATTTTGATGGGCATTACATTGTCATGGCAATGGTGACTTCCGTGATCTTTTAACCTCTGGCGACCTGTATGGCTGACCTAATATGCATAAACCATACATCATTGGAAAGAGGAGTTCAGCACCAACATTTTGAGTGGTAGTAGTATGCTGTAAAGTGATAGGGCACGAATATATTGCTACTTTTGTTTTCCCTACCCCAAAATAGCACATTTTCAGTACTTCTCAAAAAACGTGTTCGCGTCATTACCCACAGGACCACCAATTTACAAAATTATTGAACACTACACCTTTTACTTGGTAGGGGGAAGCCTCCTCTACACTTCCAGGGTTGTTAACCTGAGGAATACCCAGATTTGACACCACAGCAGTGAGATAAAGGGACTATAGTCTGATTTTGGGCATCGACCAAATTTCGTGACCTTTTGACCTCTGGTGACCTAGTAACGGACCTAATTTGCATGTACTGTATAACAAATTAAAGAGCTATTCAAGCCGGTCATTTTGAGTGGTATTACAGTGCCACAGCTTTACGGGTTACCGAGCTAGAGCCATTTGAATTTCCCCTACCCCTAAAATTGAAATCTCGGAATTTCAGTTATAGCCATGCATATACCATGCTGGTAGGTAAAGTTCATCCCTAAAAAATCAATGTTAACATCTCTAATATTTAAGTTCACATATATAGCTATCAGAAAAAAGCAGTTTCGTCAACTGGTGGGGGGGGGGGTGCAAGGTGGGCCTACCTAGCCCACGGACTAATAGACCCGTGTCTGAAATCCCCGTGCTTATTAGCCCCAGCGAGCTCGAAGGGGCAACGCCGGGGTTATTTTAGACCCGGGGATTTTAGTAGTAGGCCGCTTTCGCAAAGTCCCCGGAACGCCAATGCGAACGCCAAACCCATTGTTCAAAGCTACGAAGAGACCACCGAACAAAAGGATAGACGTTCGCGTCGGCGTTTCGGGGGCTTTGCGAAAATTCTCAAATGTAACCGCGAAATCCCCGTGTCGGCCTGTAGTTCCAAGCACCCCGACAGACGGCGATGCTAATCGATGAGTCATGCGCATGCGTACAGGCTATTTCAAGCCTCCAGTATCCACTCGATGACGGAGAGTTGCCTACATACAGTGCCACCTATCGCCGGGATACGGAAATTATTACCAATCGCATTTTTTTTGTGTAAACGCTCGCCGTGTCAACGCCGTGTTTTTTCTGGCTCGGAAAAACCCCGTGTCTCAAAAAGCCCGGGGATTTTTGATAGGTGTAACCAGGGCTACCGTATAGATAACAACATTGGACAGAACATGAGTGTAAACACTGGCTCGGTTTTTAGGTCAACCATCTCCCTCAACTTACCCCATGGAGGCTTGCATGTGCGATCTTTAAAAGGGTTACCTGCATGAATTGATAATAGAGAAGAACAAACAATTGTAAACGATCGTGAAATCACTGTCATAATGCAATACGAGCAGTCAGCCGCGCATATTGCCAACAGATGGCAGCAAAGTTTTAGCGGACCAATGTACAGGAAAATCTACCTGATTGCTGCTCGATCAATAATGACTGGGTCAGCTATATGCATTGAATTGGGCCGTAGTGACACCTATTGGTCAACTCGCTGACAGCTCATATTGTATAAGAATATGTCTGCAACTGTTACAATGGAAATACTGTGTAAATAAATACATAGTACAGTACATGTATAGCTTTTACTTGTATAATGGTCCCACTCCCCCAGGGTCGTAATGACTACAAACAGAATGAGCTTGACATGCCAAACCTGTGGACATCCATTGGATATCCCAATCTACAACAAATTACTTTATGTCAAAAATCGCCCAACCGTGTGCCATGTATCCTGTTGAGTGAAGTTCATACAACGCTTGAAGAAGTAGTAAGACTATTGAAAAATCCTGTTATCTGGATTAGGATATGATGATACTTACATTCTCTGACCTCCCTGTCCATTTCATCTGTGGAGAAAAAAGTTGTGGATATGGATTTCACGTTACACGATTCTTCTCTGTAAAGTTAGCTTCATATTTTGTTTCCCTGCACTCCCACCTCGGTGATAATAATGACCCCTATTGTTACAATAATTATGCTTTCCGAACAAGATCGGTGAGAGGTCAATGTCAAGGTCACACAGTTCTAAAATGTAAATTTGCTCAGGTTTCAGGGGAAAACTAATTAGAAGCCTGTATTAACCATCTCCTATAGGTTTAATCAAGGATCCTTGTTCCAGTTATGCAATAATTCTCAAGGTCAGAGGTCAAGGTCACAGTTAACTAGCTCTAGATTAATGAACTGCTCAACGGAAACCATTGACATCGCTCCGATGTCCTTCCCTTGTTACTTATGTTCTTTCAGATTTTGTAATGACCTTGATAGTTTGAGGTCAAGGTCAAGTTCAAACCGACCTAATTTGGCTGTCCTAATAATTTTAACAGAAGTCCAGTGAGCATCATAAATCCAAATCATACACCTCGATAACCCAGCAGGACGCTTCTTCTTTATGCAATGATATTGAAGGTCAGAGGTCAAGGTCAAGGTTAAAACATAGCTGTAGTATTGAAATGGTCAATAATTTTGTCAAAAAAACTAGCTAGTGACCTGAAACCGAGCACTGTTGAGGATGATCTTTCAATTTTTGCAATGTCCATGAAGACAGGAGGTTAAGGTCAAGCTTAAACAGTCCCGAGAAACATGTTCATGACGATAACAGAAGTATAGGCCTACCTGGCGTTATCGAACCAACATTACACCTAGGTTATTGAGGACGTCGTCCTGATTGTGACCTTGAAGGTCAGATGTCAAGGTCAATATAAAACACATCAGTTCTGAGAATTCGTTCGTCTACAGAATGTGATGCTTACCACGGACTTCTCTCTTGCGACGCCCGCCCTTCTTGCCTGTAAAAAGAGATAATAGTTCCTTGGACATCGTCGCCATGAACAGTCTTCCAAATAAATAAACAGACATGGTGTTTTCCAAATAAATAAACAGACATGGTGTTTTTCACATATCCCTGATATAAAACAAGAGAACTGAAAGCGATTTATGACTCTCATGTATTTGGCGCCCCCACATTTACCCTTTCTTATGTAACAGGCAATTTTTAAAAAGGTCCAAAAGTCAACTTGGTTATTTCTTTTTTAAAGGGACTCTAGAGGGAACCGGCTATCAGGCTACTATGAGTGCCATTTATCTTCAACCAGCCGGCGCCACTGGTCAAGCACGTCCAGGGCAGAATCGCGGGAAATACTATAAATAGCTCTGGGAACCCATGATGATGTCACGTCAGCCATGGAATTCCGAGCGTTAAAAATAGATACACCTCATGGAAAAGCTCCACGGTCTGGCGGAACAAACTACTATTATCAAAAATAGATAAAGACCAAAAATGTACCACTCTAACGTTGAAAAGCGTAAAATTGGCAGCTGTCTCCCTAAAAACTTGAAAGATCTGAAAGTTACTGTACCAAGTCAAAGAATTAGACACTGGCTACAAGCAGTATAAAATTCAATCAAATCCATCTACTAGTTTCAGAGATATCAATCTTTAAATAGATGACTATACCTCAGACTGGCATGGACCAGCACGTTGAGTTCATTTTTTTAAATATAGGTGGCGCAGGACCATTTAATTGCTAATTACTCATTAGGGAATGCATGGATTTGCAAACAAAGTTGTGATAAATATTCCTTGTCCCCTGCCTATATTTTGGTGCCAAAAGATTTTAGATTTTTGCAACTTTTTTGAGCATGCGCCATCTATTATTTAAAAAAATAACTAAAACCACTGGGCTGGGCTGTTTCAGAGTGGTATATTTTTGGTCTTTATCTATTTTTGCTATTATGCAATTAGAATTAGAATAATATTTGCCATAAGATTTAGAATAATTATCCTATTACATACCTCAGAGTACTCAGAGCAGAGGTTTATTGTACACAGTGGTTTGCACAGTTGGGACATGTTGAGGTGGAACCTGAGCCAAAGGAAAGCTGAAGTTGACTTTTCTATGTCGGTGTTGACTTTTTCCCTATGTCTGTGTAATAGCTTTATCAGCTAATGTTGTACTTTTATCTAGTCCGACAATAAACAAATCTGTATTCTGTATTCTCAATGCTTCGAGCATAGGGAAAGTCTAACGAACATGAAATTCTGAGTGCCAAATAGATCATACAGGCATGTAAAATCCAGGGGTTTGTCTTGAGAGAAATGGACTAATGGAAATGGAAATATAAAAAGCTCAGTCAGATTTGTGCATTTGAAGATGTGTATATTAATGTAGCGCCCGTCGAATCATACTGTACACTTCATTAAGGGCGAGCCATCATTGTGAATTTTCATAGTGCTTCAATCCAGGCCCCTCTGAGAAAAGCAGTAAAGACACCCCCACTTGACTTTTGTTTGGGTCCATTGTGATCACTGTGTTTTATAGACACAGGAAATGAGCAAAATCCCAAGAATTACAAGTTAATTATATTATGTAATCCAAAACAAAGAAATTCGCCAAACACGAAAAACAGGTACAATTTTCTCAGAGAAGAAGCATGTAAATGACACATTCAGGTAGTGGCAGCAATGCCACAAACCCATAGAACCTGGGGTGGCAAGGATGTCTTGACCAGCATTTCATAGACAGCATACACGCTCAGTACATTAGAAGAGAACCAGGAAGTAAAATCCATATCCAATATGGCCGCCCTGTTTTTGGAAAATTGGGAGCATGCATGCAGTTCACTTGTGGAGTACTCTATGTCTGTTGAAAATAATGCTACCGAAAGGGGTGGACTGGGTAGAAAAAACGACGAACTTTACGATACGCATGTTGTTTGATCTTCAGAGTGTGCCATTTCTTGGGAAAGTGTTCCGACAACTAGTCTTTTGTTTCAACTCATTAGCTAATTAGTGCGTTCCAAGATACATCTCATTCAATTCCTTTTGACTTATAGACCCCGCAGGTGCCTTCATTTCCGTCATATATCTTGTACTTTTATGGTATTTTGACATCTTTTATTTACAACGCCTGGCCACGTTTCAAAAATTGCAAACGTTGGCTCCCCCTTAACCGAGTTCTCGGGGAAAACTTGACGATAAAGCTTTGTTTTTCATGGACTCTTTGTTTTCTTCGTTTTCTTGACAGCAGGGCTGAATTTGGGACATCGCTTTTGGAGGGGTATTATTGGCGGGAATTTGGGCAACATAGAACGGTATCATTTGCACCGATATAACGTATTGATGGGTGCCGTGTTGATCAGCAATGATATAAAAATGAAGAAATTCGAAAACACCTTTTTCATGATCAACTTGGTGTTATTGAGACTAGCTTTCGACCCCTACTAGGTCTTCATCAGGTCTGCATGTGGTCTTCATGTGGTGGTGAAGGGGATTCAACTACACACAAGTATTCTCAGACATGGTAGACATGAATACCCTCACTCCGTTCAGACACACATAAAAAACACCACAAAGGTCCAATTACATCAACCTTGCCATTCAACCATGCAGTGACCAGGTTCAATTCCTAATTATCGCTAAATCGCCAGCACTGGCACACTTCCCAATTGATTATGTAATGTTAAGAGATTTGCTGGGATTGACCTTTTCTGAGCTCCTCAACTTGTCTATTTTTAACGCTCGGAATTCCATGGCTGACGTGGCTATTTATAGAATTTCCCGCGATTCTGTCTTGATCTGCGCATGCGTACTTATACTTTCATATTCGCGCCATCTATCGACAAATTGATAAACTATTATTGCGACCTGCCACCTATGATTGAGATATTGAACTGACGAATATCCGTGGTATCCGTGAGTTCCCTCTAGAGTCCCTTTAAGATGATTCGTGATAATGTGAACACAGCAGCCATAAACCGAAACATGAATTTGGTTCAAGACCGCCTAGCTGGTGCTGTTCGTCTAGTCCACGGTTGATCCCGATCACCACGATTCGGAAGCACGATTATGCGATCTGTCGCGTTTTGTTAAGATTTAATACGATCTGATGCGATGGTCACGATTAACAATTAATCGCGTTGATCGTAGAAAATTTTTAAACCGGCCAAAACTTTCCTACGATCAACACGATTGCCACGGCTGACCTCAAGATCTGATAAAACCTGATAGGACCACCACGATTACTCCACGATTAAGACCACGATTTCAATCGTGGCGTGATTCGTGATAGTGTGAACATAGCATTAGAGACATTTTTTTCAAAAATCGAGCAAAAATACTTTCGAATTGGCTGGATTGACGTTGTTGGGAAGGGCTTTTGCCATTCTATAGGCCTACATGTCTAGTTGGCACGCCACACCACCGAGAAACATTTGAGGAAATTAGTTGTACGTACGTCAGTGTGCTTAAAACTGGCCGTGTCGAATGGCAGTGCTCGCCTGTTCAGAACGCGGCTGAGCGTGAACGTCACTACGCAGGGGCTTCAATAGTGAGGTTTCGCAAATCTGACGAAACACGAAGTACGAAATACGAAATTGGACTTCATTTCCATGACGTAATTTATTTCAGGAGATGGTACCACAAATATCGCCTGCTGCAAGAGCGTCTTTTAGCATACGACGTCAGACCAATACAGTTACGGTGTATATTAAACTTTAAAATTTATCTTTCGTCTCAACACGAAGTGGAAATTTAAAAAATCAAGATGCACCATAACTCTCTCGGTCTTACATGATATGCTAAAAGACGCACTGGCGGCAGGGACATTTGTGGTAGCAACCATCTCCAGAAATACATTAGGTCCTGGAAATGAAGTTGAATTTCGTACTTCGTATTTCTTCAGATTTGCGAAACCTCCCTATTGTTCTGTTAAACATTGCTTCGAAGTCATGTACGGTTAAAGCGAATCGAAAGCGAAAAAATTTGATTTACAAATAGAATTTGAAAGGGGACGAATTTTCAGGAACAACTGTAAACAAACTTCTCCAGAATGTCAACAAAGAAATTTTCGTGCATTTTGATTGGCTGAATTTTGTGTTTACAAAACACCAGCCAAATGTAAACAAAATCCGCTATCGATTCGCTTTAAAGCTGACATGTTTGCATTACCCCATGGCTTTGGCTGAATAAAAAAATATCTGCCGCGCCACAACGCGGCAGGTAGATGAAGTTCAAACGTCCAGGTCCTTCATGCATCTTGTCCAAACAAGGCCATCGACTGCGTCTTTAGCCTTGTCCCAATCATGTCATCCTTTCCGTTAATGCATAAATTATAAATGAATCTGACCCCTAGGCCTACTTGACCCCCACCTGCGAACCAATCAGAACTCGTGAAATAGGCCTAAATCGCCGTTCGGCACTTTCTCTTCTCTTCCCGCACACATTTGTAACACGGATTTCGGTTGGCACGTCCATTAGCCTTCGCACACCGATGATTGGCGGAGGCTCTAAGTTCCTCAGAAGTGGGAAATGTGATGGATTCAAACCAGGCTAGATGGGCGTCAGGTCAGATGGAAGGATGGCGAGTGCGCCGCAGGTCAGTACAAGTAGCCTACAATGCTGTAGGCATACATAGACAATGGGGTCAAGCCTAGGCCTATACAATGTACATGCAGATCCAACTACAGGCAGCTATTGACTGTGACAGGGATCAAAGTCCCCCTGGAATCAAAGCCGTCATTCAGCGTGGGATTACATGGCGATGGAGACCATGACCAAGCACCAGCGAAAAGTAGCCCTCAACACTCCCTAACAACAGAAAACACAAAAAATAACCATGATATGTTAAGGGTATACCAAAGTGCCAAACTTGTAAATTTATGTTAAGAAGTGGTGTCTCCAAAAGCAGGCATGGAAATAGTTTTGATTAAGTTTGCACTGCACATCATATTCTATGAAGTACAGAGATCCTGAATATGCCCAAAGTACGAAGTCAGCATGCACCACTTATGTAATATATGATAAAACAATGGCCCACTTTTGTGCANCCCCCCCCCCCGAACATCATTCTGCCACTCGGACATTCCCCATAGTCTTTCTGTCTGGGGCTAGATGTCCTGGTGGGGCCGAAGTCCTATGGGGTAAAATGTCCGGGGGGGGGGAGATAGATGTCGGGGGAGGGGGGCAGACGTCATAGGGGTAGGAAGTCCTTGAATATTATGGCTTTTAGTAATTTTTCAGCGGAAAACCTTCCAATAATGGACTGAATCACGCAAATGACCAGTGAACGTTCCCCAGGACGGGTAGGGGTGGTGCCGATTCTAGGACATTTTCCCCTAGATTTGTGCCCCCGGACATTTACTCCCACAGGACATCCCCCTGCACATCCCCCCATAGGACTTCTGTCTGGGGATAGATGTCCTAGTGGGGCAAAAGTCCTACGGGGGTAAATGTCCAGGGGGTGTCCTAGGGGTAGAAATCCTATGACGGCGGAAGGGGCCTGCGGGGTGAGTGTCCGGATACTGGTGATGCCATCCAGACAGGGAGTAGGCCTAATCCATTAAGCAGACTACTGCTGTAGAAATCCCGAATAGTGAAGAATAGGTAAGCGGTGTTTCAGGAGGAAAACTTCGGAGTGAAAACGACATACATGTAGAGGTCATACAGTGCTAAATGTCGGGGGGGGGGGGGCAAAATCCGGGGGCAAATGTCCGAAGTGAAAGTGTCCTCCTGATACCGTCCCCATGTGACACTGAGTATTTTGCTGAGATGCCAGGGAAATGCATCAGATATTGTCAAATGGGTGCGCACCCCTCCGTCGAGCTACACCCCTTTCTGTCAATCCTGGATCCTGGATCCGGCACTGGGTTCAGATTCACGGGAATGGTAGGCCTAGTAGTGTGACAACTGATAATGAATGACTAAATACGATACTATTTGTTATATATTACATAAGTGGTGCATGCTGACTTCGTACTTTGGGCATATTCGGGATCTCTGTACTTCATAGAATATGATGTGCAGTGCAAACTTAATCAAAACTATTTCCATGCCTGCTTTTGGAGACACCACTTCTTGACATAAATTTACAAGTTTGGCACTTCGGTATACCCTTAAAACGGATAATATTCCAACTTACCTGCATAACGTGAATCACTTTTTAAACTCCGAAAGGACAGATAAAATCCAATTTACATGCCATTCTCACAAAGTTCCTAACCCTTCCGCCATTTTTGTTTTTACTGGCCAACGCCCCTGAGTGCATGACACCATACTAGGCCTACACTGTCAACATGTCGCCTGATGTACCCTTTGTTGAACCCGAAATAGATCCGGTTAGCTCGGGTGTGTCGTCCGCCCTTTCAGTAATCAATTACGCATGATGCAAAAGGTTGTGGGATTTGAAACATACCAGGCGCCGTATGCAAAAAACATCTCAAGTGTAAAATTTTCCTTTTGTTTGGAACAATAGTATGTCTGACTTTACCATTTAGCAGAAGAATTCGCTCCCTGGTCAACAGGTCCTCCTGGTAATTTCGGGCCTAGTATTTTGCCCATTTTAAATCCTTTCGCCTCATCCTCCCACAGCAGGGCTTTGGTCTCGTTCCTCTTCATACACTCCACACAAAGCCCTGCTGAAATTGGGCCTCCCAGGCAAGCAGAGGCGGTGAGAAAACCATTGCCCAATCAGAATGCAGCATTTTCAGGGTGTCAATATTAAATAATTATGACTCATAATAACAATCAAAAATAATAAGAATCTTTCCTATACATGTACACAGGAAGAACCTCTGTGATAAAATTCAGTCAATTTTGGAAAGATGTAAGTGATTTGTAAAGGATAAAACTTTAAAATCAAACTGGGTAAAACCACGAAATTGGTACTTCTCCAGTCATCCTTAAAATACAGGGAGTGCAACTGGAGTATGAAACAGCCACATCAGATTCACTGGCTGTTGTATTTCAGCAGGGGTTTGTGTGAGCGGATGAAGAGGAGCGAGGTAAAAACCCCTGCTGTGGGAGGATGTTTCGCCTTGGATCAATCAATGAATGAGCAATTGCCTTGCCTTGCGGGCAGTGCATCCAAGTATAACTTGTAGCCATAAATTCGTGTCAAAGGATTAAGAAAAATATAAGGAACAAGCGAAGATTGTATTTCAGGTATCATACGGAATATATTTTCAGTTATTCATTACTAGGCCTACATAATAAACTAATTTTTGACATCAATTTACATGTACATGTACATCGCTACATAAATAACAATATGAAATAGAAATCGTGTTTCTAAGGTGAAAGACATTGCTTCCTACCAGATTCGAACTCTAATAAATAAATAACTATTACAATCAACTTAATACATTGTACGCAACACAAACTACATGTATTCATTTATAAAGGTGTAATCTCAATGAGGAGGGCGACTTTTTGTTTATCCCGACAGGGCGGCGCTGCGAGCGATGTGACCTTGACGTCATTTTAGGTGTAGACTAACATGGTTGCCACAGGGCATTAAAAAGCATTAAAAGTCATTATCTCCATTCTGTGTTTTTTAAAGGCATTAAAAAGGCATTATTTTTACTGCAAAGCAAACAGAGGCATTAAAAAAGGTCTTAAATTAGCCTATAGCCTGGTAGGTGTTGTGTCAAAACAGCATTGCTCAAGCGCGCTGTTAGGCCCTTAGGCCTAATCACTTTTAGACCAAGCCAATTAGTGATTTCAGCAATGGGTGACAGAGCATTGATTGCACTGCAGGGCCCGGTTTCACAAAGAATCTTAAGTCAGTAGGCTTAAGTCACTATTTTTGGCTAAGCTAAGACACTGACTTAAGCCCATTTCACAAAGCGACTAAAGTCTGACTTAGCTAAGTCAGTAGCCTGTGACTTAAGTCATGCAGAAATGGAACTCTTTCCCAAAAGGAGGTGAGAAAGCGAATCACATGACGAGTCACATGATCCGGTCACCATGGTCACCAGTGTAAACACTCAAAATGGCAGATTCTCAAAGCAAACACCCACCTTGGCCTGAACGAAGCCACATTCATGCATTGCCTACCACTTTGGCCATAGTTCTGGACGGGGAGACTTCGGGTGGATGAACATCAACGTCATCATGCATGCATGGTCATGATGTGTGCAGGCCTAGGCCCATCAAGCCTGCAACAGTGCACTGCGACATCCAACACGAAATCCTCGCACTGACTGAAAGAATCATGACGCGGCGCGGCATGCGTCACACAACGTCAATAATTCAGCGTAAGTGGGGTCATTAAGTGCGTTGAGACTCCTAAGGGGGAACCCAGGCCTAGATACACACAAAAATATTCGCGAAGTGGGAAGTTTCTCAAGAGGGCAGCCATATTTAAGTCAACTCCAGCTGACTTAAGCCTCCTAGCTACCCGTCTTAACTTTAAGACACTTTTTTGGCTTAAGTTTTTTTGAGAACTGCAGACTTAGGCCTAAGCCAGGTAAATTGAGGCTTAAGTCAACAAAACTGACTTAAGATTCTTTGTGAAACCGGGCCCAGGGCAGTCATGCATCCGTGAACAGGTAGTTTGACTTGTCTGATATTTATCGCTGCTGAAAATCACATGTAAAACGAATGAATATGAAGCCCGAAGATGTTGTGAATTGGCATTAAATTATACCTAGACGTGGCATTAAAAAGGCATTAAAAGTCATTAAATGTGTCGTTGTGATTGCTGTGGCAACCATGGACTAGTACCTGGTCCTACCGATGGTGTCGCTTTTGAATGGTAGGACCAGTCTTGGCCGCCATTTGTGGAGGAATTCTGGCAGTGACGTCACTTGAAAATTTTATGTAAATTATGTAAATTTATTCAATTCTCAATACGGCTGACGTACCAGAATGCAGATAGAAGGTGACCGACCTTTGACCCAGGATATTTACCAATCACGCCGGGGGTTTTCCATGTTAAAAATAGAAAAGCTATCAACATAATAGTTCACATACTTACCACCTGCGCCAGCACCGACCAATCAGAGGCACAAAGGCGGTAGGCACGCCCGGTCCTAACATATGCAAAAGCCCGATGTAAAATAGTTAGGATCGGGTACCAGTCTATGTTAGGTGTTGACGTTGCGTCATGAGAAAATGACCTGTACATTTTCTACAGGAATAATGAGACAAAACGTATGCATTTATCGGTATCACATTTCGTCATTTTAAGGAAAAAACAATGAAATTAGAGAAATTTTCATCTACTACAAGATGTTAGTTTTACTGTCGTGTGACCAAAACAAACGGGTTATTTTCATACCAGAAGTAAACTGAAATAGCGTTAGAAAAAAGAAATTTCGGTCACAACGCTCGCAGCGACGCCGTGTGGTGCTACATGTAGCACAGCGTCCTCCTCATTGCAGTGGCGTGCATCCGTGAAGCTTTCGCCAGATGTTCCCATGGCGCGGTCATTTTAACCCACAGTGAATTGGCCTACAGCTTTTGAGTCGGCTCTCTTCCTTCTACTAGTAAGCTCTTGGCCAATCCCATCAGACTGAGTCTCTCAATCGCCTGGAAATAAAAGAATGGAATACTTCTTTAGAATGTAGTCCAGTCTCTGCTACCGCCGCACTTGTGGCGCGCCAAGGGTTTGGGTCGGTTGGTACTCAATCTCACCATGCAACTTTTCATATGCAGCTTCATACAACTTGTTGTATAAACCTGATGAGACAAAAAAGTTTCATAAAAGTTGCATGTGTAAACGGGCATGCAACTTGTTGCAACTAACTACTGCAACTTGTTGCAAAATTAGGATCCAGATCCTATTTTCTGGTGAAGTTGCAACAAGTTGCACGTCGCTGGCCAATGAGAATACAGCAAAAAATCATGTGGTTCCTATTAAAGCCAAAATGGCTGCCGAACAAAGGATTCCCGCCAAAATTCCTGCAACTTGTTGCGAACTTTTGCAACTAGATCGCGCTGGATGTTGCCATGTGTAAACGTCACAGGTAGACTGCAACAAGTTGCACGTTGCAGCAACTTGCAACTTGGTGCAACCTAGTGTACACCCTCCTTTAGGTATTTAACGTACTTCTTATACATTTTAACAGTTTCGTAACTTACATGTACCACACGCAGCTGAAATTCAAAACTAAACTTTTCGAATTAGAGAAGGTGTACACCAAACAGTGTACGCACATAAACTTCATAACTTTCACAAGATCAAGGGCGAATAAGGGCAAATTTAGATATAGGTAATTATTTCGATTAGCTGTGAAGATATAAGTGAAAATTAGTCATGATATAGTTGGTGTAGACATCAAAACTATGAAAATATTAAATATCGCAATTTAAATTCATTAGTTATTAATAATTCCTACAGATGGCGTGGTGGTGAGTCTGATCTTGACGCAGGAGGGCTGTGACAAAAATTCATCATCGATCTAATCCATCCCAGCGCCGTGCCGTTCCGCGTTTTATGTAGGCTTGGCTACCCTGTTATCGATAACTTCCTTTGCCTGAAATTTGTTACACCTGATAATTTGCATTTATTACAAAAAAAAATAACGTTAGCGTTAGTGTTACCGTTAACGGAGCGATTTCTTAACCTCTCGAATCAACGGTGACACTACGCTAATCAAAACAAAAACAAATAGTGCCCGCCGGGCAATATCTTTCGGATGTCTCCCTTTAATGCCCGAGAGTGCACTGTTAGAAATAACAGAAGATTTTACAGAAAATCTGTGCAGCAGAGTCCCCAGCACTGGATCTGTAAAATTACAGAGTGATCTGTAAAAACTACAGACTTAAATAAATGTTAACAGAGACTTGACAAAATAAGTTGCTCAGTCAATATTCCATTCGTCCACTGTTAGAAATTATTAATTTTACAGTAGTAATTTTGCAGTAATTTTACAGAAAGTGCCTGCAGCAGAGTCCCCAGCACTTTCTGTAAATTTACATCATTTTTAATGGTATGATTCATGTTTTCCTGTATTGGTTGGACTCCATTGGACATCCAATTACTGAAGCCTTCTGGGAGCAGTATGAAAATATAGGCCTAATTTGGTCAGCCTCCAGTCAAGTCTCTGTTAACATTTATTTAAGTCTGTAGTTTTTACAGATCACTCTGTAATTTTACAGATCCAGTGCTGGGGACTCTGCTGCACAGATTTTCTGTAAAATCTTCTGTTATTTCTAACAGTGCACTCTCGGGCATTAAAGGGAGACATCCGAAAGATATTGCCCGGCGGGCACTATTTGTTTTTGTTTTGATTAGCGTAGTGTCACCGTTGATTCGAGAGGTTAAGAAATCGCTCCGTTAACGGTAACACTAACGCTAACGTTATTTTTTTTTGTAATAAATGCAAATTATCAGGTGTAACAAATTTCAGGCAAAGGAAGTTATCGATANCTTAACCTCTCGATTAATAGACGGCGCTGTGCGTTATGGCACAGGCCCCTGGAGAGCTATCAGTGAGTTTAGAACACGTATCTAACCAAACGTATCTAAGAACACAACACGTATCTAAAAAAACACACCCCGAGCTCACCAATTCGTGAGCAGGGGCTGTGTTTTTTACAAACTAGTGTTTTTTTTGTTAGATACGTGTTCTGAACTCACTGATAGCTCTCCAGGGGCCGGTGCCATAACGCACAGCGCCGTCTGTTAATCAACGGTGACACTACGCTAACCAAAACAAAAACAAATAGTGCCCGCCGGGCAATGTCTTTCGGATGTCTCCCTTTAATTTGGACATGCGTTATTATTCTTTTTCTTCTTTCCTTTTTCTTCACCCTGTCCACCTACCTATATTAAGACAGGAAATTCTCCCTGAAAACGAAAAAAAATGGTTAACGTCGACAGTGAGAAACCTGCCGCTATGCGGCGCTGGTATCGACGGATCTGACCGAAATGTCCATTCTCAAACTACGCCCAATCCCTGGGAAGACAATCCATTCTGGGGCCGGGTTTTGTCCAAAATGGAATGCAACGCAAAGTTGTCGATATCTGGGATGTTGTTCCTGATGAAAATGCCACCAGACGGTGCATATAGACAAGGTTTTTGGAACAAAATCTTGTAAATACGCACATATTTTCCCAGTCCCGCGATGCATAGGGAGGTTTCGCAAACTTGACGAAACGCGAAGTATGAAATGCGAAATTCAACTTCATTTCCAGGACCTAATACATGTATATTTCTGGAGATGGTTGGTACCACAAATGTCCCTGCCGCCAGTGCGTCTTTTAGCATATCATGTAAGGCCGAGAGAGTTATGGTGCATCTTGAATTTTTGAATTTCCACTTTGTAGATACGAAGTGGAAACGAAAGATAAACTTCGCAGTTATAGTATACATGTACATCGCAACTCTATCGGTCGAACGTCATACGCTAAAAGACGCTCTTGCAGCAGGCGATATTTGTGGTACCAACCATCTCCTGAAATACATTAGGTCATGGAAATGAAGTCCAATATGGCATTTCGTAATTCGTGTTTCGTCAGATTTGCTAAACCTCCCTAATAACAACTGAAACATACGTCGTGACGTCTTTCGGTCATTTTGGTTTTCGGTCGGATCGGTGGTAGCGCCGCCTGGCGTCAAGCTCATTACTAAAGGCTTACCCTACTTCGGTTCTGTCTGTGTCTTCTATCGGCACCGTCGGTCACCTCCAAGCCAACATCATTCGACCTATGCTGTGGGGCCAATTTGAGAGTGGAGCGCAAATGCCTGCGGTTATAGCGTACATTTTCAAATTTCGTACGAACATGCCAACGACAAGCCCTAACTTTGACCTAGTTAATACTAATTACAGTAGACCTACAGTTAGGCCTAGTAGGATTTCAATGCTTACGCGTAGGCCTATATAAAGATGAATTTACTCACCAGAATGGGAAAGGCCCACTTACCTAAAGAGGTGTAGGAAGAGCAGATAAAGAGGAAAAGCCTTTTCACAGACGCTTCTTTTTTCAGCAGATGGTAAGGAGTGCAAAACCGAAGTCACGATAATTAGGCTATTATTAAAAATACTAGCATATTGACATTTTGAGGGAATGCGTTTGCCTTTGAATATCCTGTGGTAGAGGGTATGTTGCTTTATTGATGAGTGTGTTTGGAGAGGGGTAGGGTTAGGGTTAGGGTAGTATGTAAACATTGAAACGTTTCAAAAGAAACGAGCCAAATGAAACGACCCAAAATGTTTTTAAAAATACGAAAAATCATAACAAAAATACCAAAAACCTATATTATTTTACATTGTATGAATAGAGGAATGTAGATTACCCGATGTCTTCATGAATTTTATCATCATTTTAGCTTTTTCTGCGATTTCTTAGCCAGATTTAGGCTACACTGAGGGGAACGATGTCACATTTTCCTCTCGCCAACCTCGCACCCCTCATAATGGAATGATCGGAGTACGCTAATTGGTTGGAATGCTCATGGCTTATTATCTACATGTATTCACAACTCGCATGCACATTGTGTTACAAACTTTGCCAATATCAAAAACGATATATTTTGAAGACGTTTTGAGGCCTCACACAAATTCTTCACAGAAAATAAAAATGGTGAATGACATAGAGAGAAAGTATATGATAAAAGGTATTAATAATCGCATAGAGAATTTCTGAAGCGACGACTGCCATATTTGGGATCGGAGACCTTGAACATTGAATGAATGGGAAGCATGGTGTCATGTAAACAATAACAACACGTGTGTTTTGAACGGGAGACGTGTGTTTTGAGAGATTTTAATGCTATTATGCCATGAAAGTGCCAGAAATGAACTGGAAATAACAAAATTACACCGTTTCTGTCATGCAACTTGAGATTTAGCATGTTTTTGGGTCGTTTCATTTGGCCCGTTTCTTTTGAAACGTTTCATGGCTAGGTATCCATTTGTTAATCGATTACCGTCAAATCCATAAGGAGCAGTTTTGACTTTCTAAATAACAGCATCAGGTCTGGTTTATTACACCTCTCCAATCAGCCTAATACCAAGATGACCCAGATTCATGGTATAGGTACATACTGTGTATCTGTTTACCAGCCACTGGTAGCTCATTGGCATTCTATTCTGAGACTGTCTGTCTTGTAGATGGCAGCACAGGTCACCACACTACTGATTTTATCTCTTTCATACAAATAATCACTTCATTTAAAACCAAAATGCCGTAAGGGCACTCTCCTCCTATTGTACGCTACACATAGGCTGCTCTTCGTAGGCTTCAAGCCCTAGCTGAGGAGGAGATAGTGCACAAAGTCCGGTCCACCCGAACCGTGTACAGTCATTACAAAGCAAGGTATAGCAGATAACAGGTCAACTCAGGTTGATAACAATATCCAACATGGCTACCGTCCATTATAATAAGATTGTTGCTAGGCACTATCAAACGTCTTTTCTGCTGTGAAACAGCCATTTCAGGCTACATCCCAACAAGAAGCTGTCGTCCCTTACCTTTTTTGCAGTTGTAGCTCACTTTCAAGTATTTCTTGGTGTTTAAACAAGGATCGCCGCCCATTAGGTAGCTATTTGCAGTCACGGCGCACCACTGCTTCCTGTTACACTTCCGTTCCACAATATTCGGTGCTATACCCGATTTGCAATTGGTGTTGCACCGCGCCACTCCCGTTTGCGGGCAATCATCCCGGTTTTGTCGACCGTACATGACCGAGATGATGTTTATTTCTTCGCCACGTTTACACTCCAATGCGGCGGTTTCACCATCGCATTTTAACACTGAAAAATGATGTGAATAGCCTATATGTTGAGTGAAACCATAAACAAATATAATAAGCAACCGTTCATGGTGAAATACGGTGGCCCATAAGGGACATTTATTTTTCATTTTGTATTTTTATTTTTTTCATACACTTCTCCGTGGAATAAACTTTTCTCCGTGGAGTAAACTTATATCCACGTGGCGTTAACTTTTCTCCGCAGAAATAACTTTATTCCGTGGAGTAAACTTTTCTCCGCGTGGAGTGAAATTTTCTCCACGTGGAATAAACTTTACTACACGTGGAGAAAAGTTTACTCTACGGAATGAAGTTATTTCCGCGGAGAAAAGTTTACTCCACGGAATAAAGTTTATTCCACGGAAAAAGGTATGAAAAAAATAAAAATATAAAATGAAAAATAAATGTCCCTTGTGGGCCACCGTAGTACGATCTGTACTGATGAAACATTTATTGCTAATTCTAGGTTAGAGTACCGATACATTATTTCTAAAGAATCAAAAAGCCTGATACACGTTTTTTTATGACGTGATACCAAAAGAGGGCAGCACACTGGCGCCAACTCAGAAGTACGGTGGACGTGCGGCAAGTAGCAGCCATTGTGACGTCATATAATAGGCCCTTCAAACACCTTCACCACCTCTTAAAGATAATGTATCACGGGTATTTTCGCGGGACACGAAAATCATTGTTTATTTACATTTTGTTTGTTTGTGTCCAGTTCTTTCTTTGTCTTAAATGTATGAGTAATTTGTTGTGGCATGTCCAAAAAGTCCAAAATAACATAATGTAAACATCAATGTTTACAAACATTTAATGTAAATCTTTAAGATTACCCACACCAGCGTCGAGTGCGAAATCATGTGAACCAATCAGAGTGCTTTAATTTTCGTCGCGTGATTACGCGCGTTAAATCGCACCAATTGAAAGCTATCCTCAGCCATACCATCTATTGCCTGTGTTGTGGCTGAAAAGCATAAAACAAGAGAAACTCGAGGTTATTACTCGTGACGAGCATTAGGCTGAATAGCCTGGTTCCCTGGCCACCGTCCAGATGGCGCTGCGTAGACGGTGGCCAGGCAGTAGCCGTTGCTTTTCCCCTCAATTCAGGGGAAAGGGTATGGCCTCGGGATTCATAGCGTCAATTAATCTGACAATGAAAAGGACGAATTTGGGAATAATGATAGAGGGAAAACATGGATTTAGCTAATTCATACTTGTTACATACAGCACTGTTAAAAAGAACTTACATTTATGAGTTTGAAGTATTTTTTACTTGGTCGAATCGATTACACAGAATCGGTAGGCTGGCTTAGTCTCCTGCCCATGACGTCACTTTTCAATCAAATTCAACGGCTACTGCCTGGCCTCCGTCTACGCAGCGCCATCTCGACGGTGGCCAGGGAACCAGGCTATAGGCTGAACTTCGACCCCATATTTCCATATGATAATGAGGCAACGCCGGAGAAAAATAGGCCTACAATTGTGACGGACATCGAGGAATTTGTTCGCTGTACTTTTGCCGGTAGCCGAGCCCATTTCTTACATCTTGTCCAAACAAGGCCATCGACTGCGTCTTTAGCCTTGTCCCAATCGTGTCTTTTGCGTTAATGCATAAATTATAAATGAATCTGACCCCTACTTGACCCCGCCTCCGAGCCAATCAGAACTCGTGAAACAAGTCGCCGTTAGGCACTTTCTCTTCTCTTCCCGCACACATATGTAACACGGATTTTGATTGGCACGTCGATTAGCCTTCGCACACCGATAATTGGCTGACGCTCTGAGCTCCTCAGAAGCAGGAAATGTGATGGATTCAAACCAGGCTAGATGGGCGTCAGGCCAGATAGACCGGTGAGAATCAGGTGATTTCTTACCAACTCTGCAAGACGTCAGAAGGATAACCCCCCAAACCCACAGTGCAGCCATTTCCTGCAAAGAGAAACAAATTTGTCGAGGCGTGTGCGGAGGCGGTGACGGGCGCGGACGCGGGTTCGGGTGCGGGCGTTGTGTTTCCACGAAACGGGTACAGACGCGGGAGTTTTCGCGCGGGTTTGGGTCTTCGGTCGGTGGAGCCTGTTTCAACTTCCCTCATTTCTTTATTATCAGGGGAATTCCCAGAAAATAATGACGCAATACCGCGCGGGCAGGAAGCGGGCGCGGGAAAAATCGCTACATGACCGATTCGAAAAAACGCGTCCGCGCCCGTCCACCCGCTCCGCTTTCGCACTCGCGTCTGGAAACAGCTAAAGCCTCGGTCACATATCCACTCCGGGGCCCGTACGGCGAGTAAAAACAGACACTTTTGGCCAATTTTTGGCTTTTCCACGAGGCGTTTGCGGACGCGGTTTCGGTAGTGGCAGCGGGTGCGAGTGAAACAGCTAAAGAGAAATACGATGGATCGATTTTTTCCACCCGCGCCCGCCTCCTTTTCCGCGCCCGCAAACGTCTCGTGGAAAAGCAGCTTTAAGCTGTGTTTCCACGAGGCATTTGCGGGCGCGGAGGAGGAGGCGGAAACACAACGCCCGCAACCGCGCCTGCAAACGCCTCGTGGAAACACAGCTTAAAGGCCCGTTTCCACTACAGCGGATTCCGCCGCGGGTTGCGGCGAGCGGAGCGGTTTTCACAGGCATTGGGATAATCAATAGGCCATTGTATTGTTAAACCATCGAAGGATTATCCAAAGCCCTGTGAAAACCGCACCGCTCGCCGGAAACCATCGCGGAATCCGCTATAGTGGAAACGGGCCTTAAAACTGCGTTTCCACGAGGCGGGTGCGGACGCGGATGCGGTGGCGGGCGCAGGGGCGGAGGCGGCCGTTGTGTTTCCACGAAACGGGTACAGACGCGGGAGTTGGTCTTCGGTCGGTGGGAATTCCAGGGGAATTCCCAGGAATTCAGGGGAATTGAAAGGAAATGATGACGAAATACCACGCGGGCAGCAAGCGGGCGCGGAAAAAAATCGCTACATGACCGATTCGAAAAAACGCGTCCGCACCTGTCCATCCGCGCCACAACCGCACCCGCGTCGTGGAAACAGCTAAAGGGAAATACGTTGGATCAATTTTTCCGCCCGCGCCCGCCTCCGCAACCACACACAGGCCTCGTGGAAATGCAGCTTTACGGGTTCCCACGGCAGCGGGACATTTTTCACCAGCCGTACGGGCGCCGCGGTGCTGAGCTGGCTGCTCCTGATTCTCCCGGCCTTTCCATCTGACCGGTAGGCCGAAGAAAGCCCGTAAAAGGCCAATAGTGGCACCCTAGGCTCCTGTGCGGGCTCAGGCCGGTGGCGGGGCGGGTTCCGCACGATTTGTTCTCCCAATTCTCGTGAAAAAAATTGACGGGCGCCTTGCGGTGCAAAAACGTGGAAACAATTAAATAATTTCTTCAGTGTCCTCCCTCTATCATGCGCTACCGTATTACGAAACGGAAAATCGGAGAGAATGAAAGTTCGGCGGTTATAATAGGGAGTTTAAGAAATCAAACGATAAACGTTAACTTTACGACAACGTTATTTTTCATACGGCGAATTTACCAGATTATATATTGCATTTTCGGTACAAAAAATAACGTTGTCGTAAAGTTAACGTTTATCGTTTGATTTCTTAAACTCCCTATTAAATCTTGCTTACCGTAACGTTAATAGGCGCGCAACTTTGCAGAGACGAATGGAGCGACGTGCAGTAAGCTTGTCACTCCAGTTGCAACTGATCAGACGAACCAATCTCGAGTTTGGAGATGGCCAATTAGGCGCACTTCCATTGATCTTCAGTTTGTCAATATTGTTATCATTTCAACTTATTTGGTTCGATATTCCGAGCTTGCAGTGTGGCTGAACTTTCTGTCAGGGTGGCCCAAAAAACGGAACGACATCATGATACTTCCACAACTGAGGCTCATGACAACCACGCTTGGAGGTAGGCCAACCCAACCAAACTGTCAGGGTGGCCAACCCAACCAAACTGTCAGGGTGGCCAACCCAACCAAACTGTCAGGGTGGCCAACCCAACCAAACTGTCAGGTTAGCTACGGCCCTGGGTACATCAGGATTTTCCGATTCGTGTCTCGGTAGGTTTTTGCTCCTTAGGCCTACATCAAAGGTAATTATAGTGACCATTTTGTCGCTTACAGGAAGAGCATACAGATGCTTCTATGTCTTAAAACACTGAGATCTCACAACATTTGATGAACCTCGTATCAAAATCATGCAGTCCAATTCGAGGCTCGCATGCCCTACATAAAAAAATAAGGATAGGCTTATAGTTGCGACAAAAAAACTGACTTTCGATTCACATAAAAAAAATATTCCAGAACAAAACCTACTGTACCGATAATGGAGGGAATTGTCCAATTTTCTTTTAACGAAATTTTCCATGAGTTCATGCAACCCCCGTTTTATGGGCCACCCTGCATACGGCTGCATTCGATACTCACTGCATGCAGGCACCTCAAAGCCGAACGTACATGTAGTCTCACTGTTGCGAATCTAGGGAGTCGCAAAGTTTTCGTGTACAAACAGCTGCAGCAACGGCTGACTGCGCGAGACTCAGCCGAAAGCATTTTTTCCATTTAACTGTCAGGAATTGGCCACAGTCCAGACCGGAGCAGATCGATCCGACGCAGAAATCAATCAATTAGTTCAAAATGATCACTCATCGATTTATCTCTCGTTTCAATCAACATTCTTCGCAGTGGCGTGTCGGTTCGTATTTATGATGCTCCATTCGATCCAGGTGAAACTGTCTGACCTCCGTGTCGGAGATTGAATTTCAACGTGTGTTCGCTCGTGAATACCTTTTAGGCAAAAGTACAATACAAGTATGTAGGCCTAGTGTCACCCACGCAATGGGCTCTAAGGGCGGCTTTCCATTGGCGCGTTTCCGTGCGCGGAAACGCTCGAAAGCATTGTTTGTTTCCGCTTCGTTGGTCACGCGGCGGAAAAAAACAATATTAGGGAGTTTTCGCAAAGCCCCCGAAACGCCAACGCGAACGCCTATCCTTTTGTTTGGTGCTCTCTTCCTGGCATCGAACAATGGGTTTGGCGTTCGCGTTGGCGTTTCGGGGGCTTTGCGAAAACTCCCTACTTTCGAGAGTTTCCGCGCACGGAAACGCGCCAATGGAAAGTACATGTAGGCCTTAAAGGTCTGTTCACACCAAAACCGCGCAGCGGGCCGCGACGGCGAAAAACGACGCGCGTTCACCGCCGGGAAAATAAGTTCAATGGATTTTCAATAAAAGGGTCATACGAAACACGCGCGGCAAAAAATGACGCGCGCTCACTTGTACGCTACCTTCACTGAGTTTGTCAATCGTGCAAACCGCGCAACAGACAGAATAGTCCAGTCAAACTGTCACATGACCCACCACTAATTGTAAGAAATTGTTTCTCTGTGGGAATCTCCTCAGGCATACCCCAGCAATAACATATTAAAAATATAGGACGAAGGAAGGGGTGGAAGGGGTCTAAATATGCTAATTTATGTTAATTAGGTACGAACATCAAAGAAACAAGAGATACACCAGGAAATATTTTATTTCTGCCAAAACAAAGCAATGAAATGCAATCTAAATACATCTGCTGAGTTGCTAGACATCTTAAAAACTGAAATCAGGTCACTATTTTGAGTTGTTAGCTAATTAATAGTTAATAACGATGCTAATTAAGTGACGTTTTTATCATAAAATGACTTTTTGACATGAATTTGACGATAAGGAGCCAAAACGATGAGATAGTGAGTTAAGTATGATAATTTGATCCTCTTTGGCACCCCATTGCTTTTTAATCTTCAGGGGTGCCATTTATCTAATTAAAAAGTTGAAACAATTGGACCCCTCCACCTGATTCATTCTGATTAGAGTCATGATTTCTTGAGTTACTTTCGCAAGACACCCTGAGTGAAGGTGAAATTTGGAACAAAGCTTAGTTAATCCCAGCATAGGCAAGTAAGTCATTAAAGAATCATTAATAATGATTTTTAAATTATTAATTAGCAGTGATTAGATGCTTTTGAACTTATATGGGATACCATATGGGCATTGATTCAGAAAATTTACAAACACTGTCAAGAATGTTCAACTTTCGTTTTGTGGAATGGTCTATGTCATTGACCATGGTGGACCTTTAACTTTGATGCATGGAATGCATCCTGTACTGTATGAATAATATGTATAATTTGGAGGCCTTCTGTATTTTTCGGAAATGTCCTACATAGGGGCGTGCGCCATGTACGGTAAAACCATCCTTTTTGGTGAGGCTAACTCTACGTGTACTAACTTTTACACAAAAGGGAAGTGAAAGCATCAATCGTGCGAGTGAAGAGCGAGGCAGCGACATTAGCTGTAGCAGGACAACGTGTCCACACTGCTTGTCGTCTAAATCACACTAACATTAATTACATGAACAGGGACTTGAGAAAGGCAAGTGAACCAGAAAAAAGTTGTGAACCGCCCGCTTTACTTTCTTCAACATCACAAATCAATTTTGAGGAACATCTGCGAGTTTTCGGAAACGTGACGAAATACGTAGTACGAAATACGAAATCCTACTTAATTTCCATGTTCCAATGTATTTCAGGGAATGTTTGGTACCATAAAATATCCCTGCTGCAAGAGCGTCCTTTCGCATATCATGTACATGGAAGACCGAGAGAGTTGGGGCGCATCTTGATTTTTTTACTTTCCACTTCGTATATAGCTACGAATTGGAAACGAAATGTGGTAAATTTTCTTACTTGTCTATATGCTGAGATTAACCAAGCTTCATTCCAAATTTCACCTTCAATCAGGATGTCCTGCAAAAGTAACTTAAGAAATCATGACTCTAATCAGAATGAATCAGGTGGAGGGGTCCAATTGTTTCAACTTTTTAATTAGATAAATGGCACCCCTGAAGATTAAAAAACAATGGGGTGCCAAAGAGGATCAAATTATCATACTTAACTCACTCTCTCATCATTTTGGCTCTTTATCGCCAAATTCATGTCAAAAAGTCATTTTATGATAAAAACGTCACTTAATTAGCATCGTTATTAATTATTAATTAGCTAACAACTCAAAATAGTGACCTGATTTCAGTTTTTATGATGTCTAGCAACTCAGCAGATGCATTTAGATTGCATTTCATTGCTTCGTTTTGGCAGAAATAAAATATTTCCTGGTGTATCTCTTGTTTCTTTGATGTTCGTACCTAATTAACATAAATTAGCATATTTAGACCCCTTCCACCCCTTCCTTCGTCCTATATTTTTAATATGTTATTCCTGGGGTATGTGAGAGGAGATTCCCACAGAGAAACAATTTCTTACAATTAGTGGTGGGTTGGGGTCCTAAATCAGGTAATTTGACTGGACTAGAATGCCGAAGCGAGAAGTGAAAGAAGGGAAAGGGCGACCTTAAAAGGTAGCAAATGCCGACCAGCAGCTGTGGATTGTCCACAGACATTATCGAAGTGGCTGATAATAAAGAAAGAACTCCGTTTTAAGACGATGAGGAGGTTGTTTGTATGTGTGGCATCATTAACATATTGCCGGACTGCGGATCTCGCCACCGCGCCGGTGTAACGTCAGCGAATTCTGGGGCTCCTTCCGAGAAAAGACCAACTTGCCTGGCATCCCGGCCGACATCGTCATCAATGGTGTCACTCGTGTCGGATTGAACACTCTTCATGCTCTTAGGCGTGAATGTATCCTCTAAAACTCCCCTGAATCGAGGAGAAATCTCGACTCGGTGAACTGGTGGCATCCATGTTGTTTTGACAATCAGCTGTCACTCATTCAGAACTTGCCCAATCAGTGATCGCGTAGTAAATTCCATAGTAATCACGTGACGTGATGATTGACAGGCGCTCATTCATACTGGCGTAGCGTTAGACTGGTCCCCTGTCGTAGTTCTCGCTTCACTACTACGACAGGCATTTTGAACGCCAACTCGGCATATGATTGGTCAACTGTGATTGGTCAACGGTCGCGCCATGAGTCATCATCTATTTTTAGAGACTTTCGCAACGTTACGAGTCTTTATTGCTCATTTGCATACGTGTGTCAGAAAACAGGCAAACATGGCGGACGCGGCCTGTCGTAGTAGTGGAGGAACGGAGCGGTACGACAGGGGACCAGTCTAGCGTAGCGCGGGAAAATGAAAACGAGGCTGTCTCGCTCGCCTCGGCGGTTCAGGATCACTTTAAGGCCCCTGTACACCAAAACCGCGCCGCGGGCCGCGACGGCGAAAAACGACGCGCGTTCACTGCCGGGAAAATAACAACCACTCAAGCGATCAGATATGAGACAAGATACGATTAATCGGGCGACCACTGTCACTGCCGCAGACTACGCGACAAATCCTGCAAATCTGCAGTCGCTCTAGCAGTCGGAAGGGTAGTCTCCTAAAAATTGCACGAAAAGTCGCAGGTGTGCACCATGCTTTAAGCCCCTGTCACACTGTGGCGACTTAGACGGGCGAATCCCCGCGAACTAGAATGAAATGGTCCATGGACCATGTACATGCCTCTCTTTGTCATTACACTATTATGTCCAAAGGGGTGCGCACATGGTCCATGGACCATTTCATTCTAGTTCGCGGGGATTCGCCCTCCTAAGTCGCCACAGTGTGACCTTGGCTTTACGGCGAGAGGTCACACCACTACAGTACATTGTAGCCCAGGGACAGTTGCGCTGCATGCACTGACTCTTCGGTCATATCCGTATTGGTCCAAATTGTCGGAGGCGCGAAAACGACGTCACTTAGTGGCTGCGCCATCTGTAGCCGTGCGAAGAACTAATGAATACACGGGGATTTTGGAAAGCACGATTTTATCGTGTTTCAAAAACCCGTGTTTTTCAGACACGGGTTTCTTGAAGCCCGGTGTAATATGGGCCCTGGTATGTTTCGGATCACAACCTTTTGCATCATGCGTAACTGATCTATTTCGGGTTCAACGAAGGGCCTACATGTTGACAAAGTCGGGTTGGTATCACATTTCGTGTCCTGCAGACGGGATCATGTACTCAGGCGGGCGTTGGTCAGTGGAACAAAAATGGCGGAAGGGTTAGGAACTTTGTGAGAATGGCATGTAAATTGGATTTTATCTGCTCTTTCGGAGTTTACAAAGTGATTCACGTTATGCAGGTAAGTTGGAATATTATCCGTTTTGACATATCATGGTTATTGTTTGTGTTTTCTGTTGTTAGGGAGTGTTGAGGGCTACTTTTCGCTAATGCTAGTCCCTGTAGTTTAGTATGCCGTACAGATACCTTGCCAAAGTCGGCCATTTTTTCCCAGAGGGTAATAACAAACACTGAATGTACAGTGAATGTACACCACTGATGTACAGCATGTTTTAAGGGTATACCAAAGTGCGAAACTTGTAAATTTATGTCAAGAAGTGGTGTCTCAAAAAGCAGGCATGGAAATAGTTTTGATTAAGTTTGCACTGCACATCATATTCTATGAAGTACAGAGATTCTGAATATGCCCAAAGTACAAAGTCAGCATGCACCACTTATGTAATATGTGATAAAACAATTGCCCACTTTTGTGCAAATGTACAGGTCCACTCGTACAAGTATGTGGTACAAACGAACAACCAAAATGTAGTTAGGTCTTTAATGTACATGATGCTACCCTTCAACTTGGCTGTATCACAGCAGAAAGGCAAAAAATCAACCATGAAGTTGTTGATTTAGGGGAATTCCAGACACTAATAGACAAGTTGCGAAAATAACCGGAAGTCAAGAGCGGCCATGTTTTCTGACGACCACACTTCTCTTTTTGAATGGCAATTCCATTACAANGGTTAGGGTTAGGAAATCCTTGTCACCTTCCTCCACAAGTCCCTCCACAATCACCTCCACAGATTATGTTAATTAGGGCAAATGCTGCAATCTGATTGGTCGAGAGCTACCTCATTTGCATAATTTCGTCTCAACAGACTAGGATGACTACTCCGCACTATTGACGGCGCTGTAGGTTTCCACTACCGCCCCCTTAATGGACCACAGGCTTTCCTACAAGGAAAAGTGAGATCTTCACACCCCAAGATAGTGGACGCCACAGCTAAATAAACAAGAAAGTATCACAGTATTGGCTAACTTACATC
Organism: Notospermus geniculatus; assembly: GCA_002633025.1. Lineage (NCBI taxonomy): Eukaryota > Metazoa > Nemertea > Pilidiophora > Heteronemertea > Lineidae > Notospermus > Notospermus geniculatus. Next base: position 7,569 of record NMRB01001045.1, on the reverse strand, counting down.
GAACTATTTTGAAGGCAGTAATCCACTTTTTCAATCCATTTTTGTGGGATATCAAATCAGATCAAACGCTTATCAGATCTTGCACTTGTTACGAGTAAGAGATTCAAGATGGCGGCATTCGATTCTCTATTCAGAAACTTTGACTGGCACGACCGGATAAAGTCAAACATTGAGGCCATCTATTTTGTACCTTGAATCTCGTATCTTGAATCATCACCTTGTCTTCACCGAAGAAAGAAAGAGCACAAAATTTGGCACACAAAATGATAATATACAGTAAGTCAACCTCCAGAATCTTGCAAATGTTCGACCCCACCCGGGGTCTTGTTCAGGCTGGAACTTTACAATATGAAAAGTGCCAGCTTGAAGAAGACCCCGATTGGGGTCGAAAATTTGCAAGATTCTGGAAGTCGTCTTCACCGAACATTTTTATTACGGCTATGTATCGACTTGCGACCACAGTTCAGACAGTTTCCACTAACCTGTGCCATCCAGGAGAAATCTTAATAGATATAAACCCCAAGCGGCAGAGGTAGAAATTACGAACAGCCACAAGAGACTTCCAAACTACCTCTGAAAGCGATACACCCTCAGTTTGCGCCACAATGTGACTACTTGCATACAACGACACCGATCTACCATAAAGGCGCTGTGGTTTTGAAGATCTCCATGAGGAAATAAAGCGATCGGAATTGCCGCCACGCAAGCAAGCAGTCTTCCTGGCGCGTTCAGAAAGAGGTTGGCGAATCGATCAGAGGGTTGTGGGTTCGAATCTCGGTGCCATCACAGATTATTTTTCGTTTTTTCTCATTTGGCAGCTGTGCTGAGATCTTACTGTTCAAGAGCGTGGTGGCAAGTGAAACCAACTGTGACCGCCCGAGAGGGTGTATCGTTTTCAGAGGTAGTTTGGAAGTGCCTTGTGGCTGTTCGTAATTTCTACTTCTGCCGCTTGGGGTTTATATCTATTAAGTTCAGCTTTAACATTCACACAGACCATCACTACCAGCCAGGTGACCCTTTACACCTGGGTGGGGTGAAGCAAGTGAGGCAAAGTGACTTGCTCAAGGTCACAAGTGGACGTGTTTTTTTCTTCGGCAGTACTGGCAATCGAACGCGGGACCCTCTGATCAGGAGTCCGTCTTGCTCACCACTGGACCACGCCGAACCACAAAGTAATCGCGTGATATGCAAAATACTTTGCTAGGTATTGCTATCTGTTTATCTTCAAATGCATACTGCTTTACAAAAGAACAGCAACATTTAATCCCATGACAGTCATACAAAAGGTATTGAAAGAGAAATGTGTCAGGAGTTATAGGGCTTTTTTACACGGTGCTCGTTCGAGGAAACCTACCTCCACCCTCCTCGGGCGGGTTCGGTTCAGGATGGATTGATCGCTTTTACACGGTGCGGGCTCAGTAACCCGCCTCGATCTAGTTCGAGGTCGGTTCGTTCAAATGCGTGCCACTAGATGGCGTGTATCAACATTTACAGTTATCGCAAGTAAGAAATACCCCAAAAATAATCACTAAAAATCGATAAACTATGCTTCTAACAACATGAGCAGTGCTTCAGAAGTGATGAATGTAGCGTGCTCAATCCCGCACGAGGCCGGTGGAGGTCGGTTCGCTTTTACACGAGAGAATAACCAGCCTGAACCTACCTCCCCCTTCCCGAGACTCACGCGGCAAACTGAAATGGCCCGAGGAAGGTGGAGGTCAGTTGTTTTGCTTTTACACGGGGAAAAATAACCGAACCCTCCTCGATCTAGTCTCGATCCGGAACGCTCCGGCACCGTGAAAAAAAGCCCATTGAGAACTATTTGCCAGACGACATGTTTTCTTTACAGAAGACGTAATGATATTCCTTTCCAGTTGTTCACAATGGGCTTTAGAATCGAGATTGACCTGATTCAATATTTTAATTTTGCTACAATCCAAAGAGAGAAGACGCACAAAAGTCAACACAACGTCAGGCTCTGTCACTTCACACTATGAAAATCCAGAAAAGACAGTCTTTTCTGGATTTTCATAGTGTGAAGTGTCAGAGCCTGACGAAGGCCCCGTTTGGGGCGGAAAATTTGCGAAAGGGGCAAGGCAGAAATGAAGGGTTGTTACAAGTTCGGCATAACTCTTGAACTACTGTTTCGATTTGCTTGAAACTTGCACAGATGATGCCTTGTACTGAATGATTAACAACTGTGATGACACAAAAACAATTGCATTGCTCTTTCCTAATTAGGGAGACAATGCCAGATTTCAGAGGCCTAGAAAGACAAGGAACAGTCATTATTTCACCGCAGAATTTCACCAGGGCCTATGTTACGTAAAATGCTAACAAGGTAGAGCTAATTGTTTTAATTATTTTCCACAAAAAAATGTATTTTAGATTTTTGGTTCAAATGCCTAACCTCTGCAAGTTAGCAAGCTTTTACAAAGCTATTCTAACCAATGTGAAAACTAACCACAGGCCTGGAAACCACTCACAATTCACCAGGAGTGACTCAGTCAAACTTGATTTCACATGAATTACCGTTGGGTTGGAATTGAAGTGTGCATTCACAATGGTTCATTTTGGGTGACATCACCAATTCCCAGGCCTGTGGTCAGTTTCTGACTGGTTGAATGGCTTTGTAAAACATTGCTCAACTTGCAGTGTTGGGCATGTGAACCAAAAATGTAAAATACCATTTTCTTGTAGAAAATAATGAAAATAATTAGCAGATATCACAAAAACTTGTTAGCATTTAACATGACACAGGCCCAGGGAAAATTCTGCGGTGAAATAATGACTATTTCTCGTCTTTCTAGGCCTCCAAAATATGGCATTGTCTCCCTAATTTAATTAGTAAAGAGCAATGCAATTGTTTTTGTGTCATCATAGTTGTTCATCATTCAGAACAAAGCATCATCTGTGCAAGTTTCAGGCAGATCGAAGCAGTAGTTTCAGAGTTATGCTGAACTTGTAACAACCCTTCATTTCTGCCCAGCCCCTTTCTGGAAGTTGACTCCCTATTCATTATTAATTTTGCTACAAGTAGCCATAGTGGCTTACTGTTTCGGTATCGGGCTAACAGTCAGAAGGTTTCACGTTCAATTCTTAAGCGGTTGATCCACTGTCGCGATTTTGGCTTGAGACGCGGTTGCGTTCCCTTGTGGTTACCATATAAGGACTTCCGATTGCCATATAAGGCCGTCTCAAGCCCAAATCGCGACAGTGGATTCGCCGCTTTACTGTTCACTTGAGACTCTGGCTAAGTCTCTTTACCTCAGAGGTGAGGGACGGGGGTATACCATGATTTTGCTGCAAAATCCTGGTCAAAATAACAAGTTTCGGCATACATACGTGTGCTACTAAATTCGACTACATTTAACTCCACTTAAAGGGAGACATGCGAAAAATATTGCCCGGCGGGCACTCTTGGTTATCGTAGTGTCAGCGATGATGATCAGACGGCGCTGTGCGTTACAGCGAGGAACGAGTATTTTAGTTCGTCAACCGACTACTATAGGCGCTCGCCATTGTGTGTTAAAAATAGAACTACTATTGCGCTCGTATTATATGGTATTACATGATTATGGGACCATTGTATTAATGCTTGCGATAGAAGCATTGGCATGATTGGGCTGCTTTGGCGAGAGGGGTTGAACCAATATACATGTAAGCTGGTCTAAGTGGTCTGTTGAGTGTTGGAACTTGAGACTGGCTTTTTTCCTGTGCATGGCGTTTTCGGTGTCATCACTATATGGATAACGGCCCTACTAAAAATGTGTCTGAGGTGGATGAAAGGTGTTCAAAGGTGTTTTAGGGTGTTTATGTGGTGTGCCAATGGTGTTCTATGGTGATTTAGGGGTGTGCTGTGGTGGGACCATGCATGTCCTGTGGTTGAACAAGTGGTGTCAAGGTTGTTCAGGGGTATCCAATGGTGGATGCAATGGGCCACCACAGGACACCTGAGACCACCACAGAACACCACTGACTGTACCACCTCATAGATATGGGGCACCACAGTACACCTGAGACCACCACAGAACACCACTGAGTGTACCACCTCATAGATATGGGGCACCACAGACCACCTCAGACCACCATACAACACCACTGACTGTACCACCTCATAGATATGGTGCACCACAGGACACCGCAGACCACCATAGAACACCACTGACTCTACCACCACAGAGATGTTGGGCACCACAGGACACCACTGTACATCCTCAGGAAAGCTTCCTTAGTTGCAAACTGTGTGAAAATTATGAAAGCACTCCAAAATGTTCCCAAATTATATGAAAAACATCTTTTCTCGCAAGTTTAATAACGTTTTAACGTTTTAATAAAAGATAGTCATAAGATATCATAATTCAGAAGGTGAGAATGAAAAAGCCTTGTAAAAAACGTTCTCCATTGATAAAAAATCCTGGACTTGAATATTCTGCTTTGTGAATCTATAAGATTCTGGCCCCTATAGACACTAAACATTTCTGATGTTGGTTACAGTTGATCTGCAATTTTGAGCGAGAGTATGGTGCTAATAATTTTGACTAAAAACCAAACTAATGTTAAAACGTAAAACATACACTTCCAGAGCAGTCTCTTCACCTGTCAAAAACTTTACAAGTCTTGACAACTTCACTGTTTTCAAGCATTTTTATGAGGCACAAGAAGTACTCTCCTTAGTGTCCTCGGAAGGGAAAGAATACTTCCAAAGGGCACATATTCCCTCAATCCTTCGAACACTCCATTAGTCCATATGTCCCACCACAAACGGACACCCTATAATGTCCCACCACACACGGACACCTCACAAGGACACCTCTGAGTCTGTGAGGTGGGACTGTTTCATTTTACCCATTGGGACACCGCTGAGTCACCATTGGGACACCATTGGAAGCACGCAAGAAACACCCCGTCATCCTGTGTGGTGTTTTCTTGGGCATGTTGGGTGTCCCTGCGGTGTTCCTGAAGGGTGTTTCTAGGGTGAATTCATGAATATTTTTAGTAGGGGGGATTTCCTATAGTGGTGCTGCCGACAGTGCGCCAGCTATTACCACGTGGTAATGTTATTTACCTCGACATCTGTCACATTTTTGTGGGAAAGGACTTTCCTGGGCAATAAATAAATCGAGTATATCGAAGAAGACAAACATGGAAAACAATATGAGTTCTTTTGTTTGATGACCTCTTATGTTCGGGCCAATTCCATGCCGCCTCGTAAATACATCGGCTGTTCCCCATAATAGCCTATACATAAACCNAAATTGGGAAAAAATGAAAAAATTTGGAAAAAATGGAAAAATTGGAAAAAATGGAAAAATTGGAAAAAATGGAAAAATTGGGAAAAAATTGAAAAATTCGAAAAAAATGGAAAAATTGGCAAAAATGGAAAAATTGGGGAAAGTTGGGGAAAAATGGAAAAATTTGGCAAATATGGAAAAATTGGAAACAATGGAGAAAATGGAAAATATATAAAAAATGGAAAAATTGGAAAAAATGGAAAAATTGGAAAAAAAAGAAAAAATTGGGAAAAATGCAAAAGTTGGGAAAAATGCAAAAAAACAATGGAGAAAATGGAAAAATATATAAAAAATGGAAAAATTGGGAAAAAATGAAAAAATTTGGAAAAATGGAAACATTGGAAAAAAATGGAAAAATTGGGAAAAAATGGAAAAATTGGAAAAAATGGAAAAATTGTGAAAAAATTGAAAAATTCGGAAAAAATGGAAAAATTGGCAAAAAAGGAAAAATTAGGGAAAGTTGGGGAAAAATGGAAAAATTTGGCAAATATGGAAAAATTGGAAACAATGGAGAAAATGGAAAATATATAAAAAATGGAAAAATTGGAAAAAATGGAAATATTTGGAAAAATGGAAACATTGGGAAAAAATGGAAAAATTGGGAAAAAATTGAAAAATTCGGAAAAAATGGAAAAATTGGCAAAAATGGAAAAATTGGGGAAAATTGGGGAAAAATGGAAAAATTGGAAAAAATGGAAAAATTGGGAAAAAATGGAAAAATTGGAAAAAATGGAGAAAATGGAAAAATATATAAAAAATTGAATGACGGAAAAAATGGAAAAAATGGGGAAAATTGGGAAAAATGGAAAAAAATGAAAAATGGAGCAATTGGAACAAATGGAAAAATTGGGGAAAATGGAAAAATTGAAAAAATGGGGAAAAATAGGAAAAATAGAAAAAATGGAAAAAATGGGAAAGGTGGGGAAAATGGAAAATTGGGAAAAATGGAAAAATTTAAAAATGGAACAATTGGAAAAAATGGAAAAATGAAAAAATTGAAAAAATGGGGGAAAATGGAAAAATAGGAAAAATAGAAAAAATGGAAAAAATGGGAAAGATGGGGAAAATGGAAAATTGGGGAAAATGGAAAAATTTAAAAATGGAACAATTGGAAAAAATGGAAAAATTGAAAAAATGGGGAAAAATGGAAAAATAGGGAAAATAAAAAAATGTGAGAAATGGGGAAAATGGAAAAATGTGGAAAAATGGAGAAAATGGGAAAATATATAAAAAATTGAAAGACGGAAAAATTGGAAAAAAATNAATGGAAAAATGAAAAAAATGGGAAAAAATGAACAAAAATGGAAACAACGGAAATAAACGGAAAAATAGGAAAAAATGGTAAGAGTGGAAAAAATAGAGAAAATGGAAAATATATAAAAAAATGAAAGTTGGAAAAATGGAAAAAATATTGTAAAAAATAGAAAAATGTTTCCCAATTTTTCCATTTTTTATATATTTTTCCATTTTCTCCATTGTTTCCAATTTTTCCCCATTTTCCTATTTTTTCCCTATTTTTCCATTTTTTCCAATTTTTTCAATTTTATATTTTTCCATTTTCTCCATTTGGAGATGGAAAAATTGGAAAAAATGGAAAAATGGAAAAATATGGAACAATTGGAAAAAATGGAAAAGTTGCGAAAAATTGGAAAAATGGGGAAAAATAGAAAAATAGCAAAAAATTGAAAAATCGGAGAAAAATTGGATAAAAATGGAAAAATTGGGAAAAATTGAAAAATTGGGAAAAAATTGAAAAATTGGGAAAAATGGAAAAATTGGGAAAAAATTGAAAAATTCGGAAAAAATGGAAAAATTGGCAAAAATGGAAAAATTGGGGAAAGTTGGGGAAAAATGCAAAAGTTGGGAAAAATGCAAAAAAACAATGGAGAAAATTGAAAAATATATAAAAAATGGAAAAATTGGGAAAAAATGAAAAAATTTGGAAAAATGGAAACATTGGGAAAAAAATGGAAAAATTGGGAAAAAATTGAAAAATTCGGAAAAAATGGAAACATTGGCAAAAATGGAAATTTGGGGAAAATGGAAAAATTGGGCAAAATGGAAAAATTGGAAACAATGGAGAAAATGGAAAATATATAAAAAATGAAAAATTGGAAAAAATGGAAAAATTGGGAAAAAATGGAAAAATTGGAAAAAATGGAGAAAATGGGAAAATATATAAAAAATTGAAAGAGGGAAAAATTGGAAAAAAATGGAGAAAAATGGAAATATTGGGAAAAATTGAAAAATGGAGAAATTGGAAAAAATGGTTAAA